>VZTJ01003051.1:422585-492290 GCA_013397795.1 Orthonyx spaldingii
TGCGGCACGTTCGCCCCTCAGAGCCACCGGCGCCGCCGCGGGGTCCCGGCCGGCAGCGGCCTTTCCTCCCTGGCTTCTCCGGTGCCTCCCGCGGGGACGCTGAGGCGTGTGCTGGGAGCTGAGGGAAGCCGTCCCCTCTTGTTCTTCCTCTCGCCCCTCTCCCTGGGCGAGCTCCCGCCACGTTTCCCGACAGGAAGCCCCCCACAGGAGCCCCAAACCCGCTCTCTCGCTCTGCCTGGACCTGAAGCTTTTGGGGCTCTTCCTTGCACCCCTTGCCCATCCGACCTCTGTACGGCTCCTGCAGAGGGCCCCAGCTTTGTGCTGCCCCAAACCACCTGGCTGAGGGCTCCGACAACATGGGCTGAAGAGTTCTGTCCCACCGTGGTGTAATTAAATGCAGGAAGGATAAATCCCCTGGGCAAAGTGATGTGGAGAGGCCGAGAGCTCCCTGCAAGGCAACAGCAGGGTCCGACATGGATGCCCCCCACAAGAAAAGGAACCCGCAGCTAATTTGCAGCTAAAAACGTGCTGGCAGGGGTAGGATAAATCACAAAACTTCTTTGCCTAGCTTCTGCCCCATTTGATCAGAAAAGCACTTTTTTGTGTCAAATCCCCAGCCCACCAGCCCCATTTCACACTGTTGGTGCAGTATCGGGGTTCAGCAGGCGCTCGCTGACATTTGATGAGGCACCAGCCCTCACGAGGTGCCCCAGCGTGTGGGACGGACAGAAATCCGTGCGTTAAATGGATAATTCCCGGGATGTGTTATTTTGCCCAGCGCGTTCTGGCGGAGGCCAAACAGGACTAATGTGTCACACCCAATGCAAACACGAGGTGATCCCGATTCAGCTGCTGGTTGTAGCCGTGCAGCCCCAGAGAAACTTGCCAGACGGAGCTGCCGGGCTGCAAATTTGGATTTTGTGAGGGTCAGGTCAAGCTCTGTGGCTTATGGTCCCCAGCCAGCTCTTTTCTGAAGACAAGCGTTTCCACACAAGCCTTGTGCATTCAAGAAATGACCGAGAAGTTCTGGTGTGAGAGACGTGAGTACTGTATTTCTTCCCTCTGAAAATCACATTATCCGTGAAAAGATATTTTTTTGGACGTGGAGGCCTGGGAATCGGCTGCTCTCAGGGAGTGTCCCTCACCATCTGCTCGTACATCTGTCAAATCCACTCACAAACCCCTGCCCAGAGTCCTTGCTTGGGAAACTGTAGGATAGATTAGCACTCCTTTATATTTTCCTGTGTTTCTATAGTGTGAATAAAAGGGAAAACTCAGATGGAAGGGATATTTTGTTAGGTTTGAGGCAGGTCTGCACATTTTAAACCCACACAGTTTAAATCTCAAGGGGAGGCTGAACTAGAGGGGAAACCCTTGGCCACATCTCAGCTGTGCATCAGCTGTAGGAGCAGAGGGTGTGCTGTTCCTCCCCTTGCTCTTTTTAAAGCCTTTTCAAGGTTTTTTTATTATTATTTCAAATTAATATTTCCCTCCTGTGGTGACTAATGAAAACATCTGAGCTTTTGAATATTTTCGTGAATATTTATTCATTTTCTTGAGGGTTTTTTAAAATCTTTTTTCAATTGGTTTTACCTGCCTGAATTTTAGGTAAGTTTTCTTTGTTGCGTTTGTGTTCTTGTGGCGGATTTTTAATTGTAAGACAATGAAGAAAGCAAAAGAAAGTAACCTGCTGCTTGATTTCGCTCCTCAGGGCCCAAATCCTGCAGTGAATCCTCCTTCATCCAGACAGATGTGTGCGTACACAGATGCATGAGCTGCTCCTATAACATCCAGGTAGTTATAAAACCCTAAGAAGGCTTCTAGGTGTTTTTGGCTGGGTTCATAATACACGATTTGCAGGATGCAGTGGCTATTGCTAAGTCTGGAGCCAAGTTTAGACTCTTTAGGCAGTCATCAGAAGTAAAGGAAGGACCAGCTGCACTATCTTTTGGAAGGGGAGAGGGATGCCTCTGCCCTTCACCATGGACTCTGACAGGGGCCCACCATCAGGAGGTTCCAAATTCTCTGCAATTAAGTGGAATAAAATTGAGACCTTTATCTTTAAAACATACCTTCATTCCACCAAAGGTTCAGCCTGTTCTCACAGCTCTGATCCAGAGACAACACGGAGTACACGGAGACTCTTTAATCCCCCCACACACAAGACAGTAATGATCAGGTGCAAAATCCTCTGTGAACAACTTCATCCCAAATTATCTGTGCTTAGACTCACTTGCCAGACCTTCAGAAACACAACGTGGGCTCCCAGGCCTTAATTACTAAGTCAGTACTTACATCACTACCTGCACTGATATAAATGCTGAAGAACATTTCCCTTGAAAATATTTCAGTAGTGCTGCAAATGCTTCCGATAATTTATTGATGTTGTTTGTGGAGGAAGGAACACGGGCAGCTCCTCCAAGTCCACCTCCCCCTCCTGGGGCCTTGGGTATCTGGATGGGTTGCACTGGTCTTTGATGGACAACAAAAGCTCTTTGTTCTGGCAAAGAAGCAGAGCCAATAAGAAGTCAGCACAGAGAGCTCGACCAAAAACAAAAGAATAAAGTGTGCAGCAATGCAAATTATCTTTCTTAGAGAATTAACCCCTTCCATCATCCCAGCCCCTCCTCATTCCCTAAAGAAGGGCCTTTCCAGCTGCCAGCATCTTTTCTCTTTCATCTATTGCTCTGCTTCAGGGTGTCAACCTCAATCACTTTCAAAATTGCTGATAATTAAGTATTACCTCTTTCTTCACCTCAGAAAACTGCAAAAGCCAACTAATTCTCTTAAAACTACTGTCAGGGGCCTGAAAGATTGATAGTGGCACATCCTGCATGGACTTTCAGCCTTGGTTGCTTTTTTTTTATTCAACCACATCATTATAGTCAATGAGAACTATAAACAAAAATATGTTACATGGTGTGTCCAGAGGCAAGATCCCTCACTGAGCAAACTACTCTACACTAAGAAAATTCCCCTGGTAAGGTTAAATTTGATTTAAAAATCAATCCAGTTACACTGGTACAATGTAAATAAAATTTAACCTTAAACAGATGTAAGTGTAGCTTCTACTGGTTTGATTTAATCCAAAATATTGGTAACATGTAAGTGGCTTCACTTTGCAGTAAGAATTGACATTGGTGAAGGCAAATTAAGTTTACATGGGTTTAACTGTCAAAACTGGAGCAGATGTAGCCTTACTCTGAAGTGAGGATAGAGAAGCATAAATTATCCTTTCAGACCGCAGACCCAAGCTGCAGGACTGAACTCAGCATTGCAGCTCCTTCCGACCCCTCTGCAACTGGCCTCTTTTACAGGCAACACAGTTCTTTCCTGTCCTCGTTTGAGTGTAAATTCTTTGCAGGTTTTAATGCCCCAGGGTGCTCAGAAGTCTAGTTTGGGTATAAACATTTAGCAAATTCCCCTACAAGACAAAAGGTGCTTGGAAACTGTCACTTACGCTAGATTTTCAGGTAATTATATGTAACATTCTTTTGGTTTTTAACCAGACCTGAAGCAGTATTTCCAAAACATTTATTTCTGAAAATACTTGGTTTTATGACTTTCCTAACAAGAATACCCATCTGCAAAACCCATGTACACCTGTGCTCCCCACTGCTGTTTCACCTGGGTGGGTGGACTGCCCCTAATCAATGCCAGGAGTCCGAAAGCCTGGGATCTGCAAAATCAACTGGTATCCAGAGACCTAATGAATGGTTAGGTGATGGTAATGTTGCACAAATGGGCTCTTAGTAGCTGACCCTAATGTCAGCTACCCCTGGTAGCAATGGGAATTTAGCTGTGAACTTGGAGTAGGCGGAGAGAGGATTGCATTAACTTTCTGCTGTGATGAAGCAATGGCTTAAAAGCACTGCTGCAAAGGCATCTTATCTGCCTGGCTAAGAAAGCAGATGCAATTTCCTAGAAATTTTTAAGCTGTGACATGCCAGGAAGTGTAAGATCTCACAGCAGCTGTTTCACAAATCACTGTAAATAGGTTTCTCCCCACACAGTCTATAGGTGACAAGGCCCTTCCATCATGTCATGGTGTAGTGGGAACTTTACTGCATAATTCAAAATCACAAATATTTACAAAATTACAAAATAATAGTCAAAAGCTCGTTTTACCCTGTTCCCTACTTCGATGGGAGCCCTGCTGTTTCTTCCAGACGGTAAGTTGGCCTCTTGCCCAGACCATATATCTCTTATGACAGGCTCCTTAAGGACCAAATCTAAATGGAAGCCAAAAGAAATATATCTTACTAAGTGACACAAGGGTAACTCTCTGAGTCTGATTCTGAGCCCATTTTAACTGCTTTTGCACGGATACAACCCTGCTGGCTTTAACTGCTTTAATCCAGATTTGTACTGATGCAAGCAGAGAGCCCCAGTGCCTTTGACATTGGTACAAAAACAAATTTCCAAAAATGCTGAAGTTGCAGCCAGTGACCCAGGCAGCATTTGAACAATTGCATTCACATCTGGCCTCTGGAAGATTTCTCAGTTGTTTGTCTGCCTCGTTGTTAGCAGGGCCAAACCTTGGGTAAGGGGGGAGCAGTCACAATCTCTTACACCTCGTTGTTGCTAAGAAAGTTATAGGAACAACTGATACCAAACCCACTGGCCACAGAATAATCTTCTGCAGCTTTGACTGAGCTTTGTACGAGGCTTTCAGGGCCGGACTGCCCCTGCTCCTGACACAGCTGCCACAGGAAGTGCACACCTTTTCCAGGAGTCTGAGAAAGGTAAGGAAGGTCTTAGATGGGTGTAGTTGGTGGTGGGAGTAAATAGCACCATTCCAAGGGATGTCAAAGCTTCCTTCCTGCTCTGTGTCTCTGCCAGAGCATGTTTAGAGCCAGTGCTGTTCTTCATTTTCTCCACCAAATATCACAGTGATCCTTAGTAAAGAGAAGGACACCAGGGTGAACATTCAGCCCACCATGAGGTTTACAAGTACCTCTAAAGCTTGAACTGGTCAGCTGTAATATCTCAAGTTGGATTCATAGAGAAAATATTCTCATGCTACACCTATTCTTTTTTGGCACTTCATGTTCTTTATAAGGTGAATTTCTCACCTTACAAGGTACACCTCCCAAGTTATGTGGCTTTGCCTTCTCAAATACTCTCACCCTTAGGACTGGATATTACTTCTGCCTGATCTAACAATGGTTTGCTCAGGGAAGCTGTGCTGTAGCAACCTTCACCTCTGTTTGTGTGAGTTTGGGCTCACCAGCGAACACAGTCTGTCTCTCGTGTTCCTGTTGGGCTGAATAGAACTGGGACAGCAGCAGCATCATTGGGCCCACAGTGCCAGTGCCTGGCAAAATCCTGTGGAAATCAATGGCACAATCCAAGTGCAAAACACAGACAGTGATGTTGTGTTGAAGAGGAGCAAAAAGGAAGCCTGGTGCTGTGCACTGACGCCAGCATTACAAATCAGGTGTCAGGATGTCACCTCACTCCTCGACCATACCCCACAGCTTGTCTGGTGAACAAATCTTTCCTTGTCTCTGCTCTCCTTTTTACCTCCTTCCTGAGTTCCCAGTAGCGTTCATCCCACTCCTGTTTTGGGAAGGCACCCTAGCTGGAGTGCTTTCCTGCTGAGAGGAGAGATTGCAATTCAGCTGGTCTGTAACCATCTGTTTCCATTCATTCCTGAGGTTTTCCAGCTGCCCACGAAAACAATGCATTGATACACTCTGTGCAGGCTTGAACCACGTCCAGAACAAAGGGTGAGGTGGGGCTGGGAGATTCTGGGCGTGTTCTTTGTCCTGGAAAATGGAGCGGACACTGGCATGACATGGTCAGAAAGATGATGGTGAAGGAGCAGTCTGCTGATACCCCAACCCACACATAGTCCACAGGCCAGACTTTGGGGTCAGGCATCCAGCTCCTTGCTGAGCAAGTGTCAGGAGTACCAGACTTAGGCATCTAAGCACTGGGAGAAAAAACAAACTGAATTCCAAGGGAGGCTGATGCTGCACTTTCACGGATGTAGAGTAGACAGATTTCCTCAGAAAGGTTGTAATATTTAATTTTTCAGTTAAACTCTCTCCCTCTCCTTTTATCTTCCCTTCCTTTTCACAAAGAGGCATAAAGTGAGTAATAAAAATTGCTAACAGCAAAACTTCGTGATTTATACCACCAGATCTCAGGCAGAACTCCCTGTTGGGTTTGAGGGAACGGCCTGATTAAACATTGATGCCACAATATGGTCTGTCTTAGCAACAACACTCCCAAGTGAAATTCATCTAGGATATAAACCGTGACATTTAAGATGCCTGTTGGGTTAAACTTGACCAAAAAAAAAAAATAATACTTGGTGTGCGTGACTCTGGAAAATAAAAGCAATTGCTGTGCCACTTTATGGAATATTGTGTGTGAATCACTGAAGCTATTAAGCCTTCTGCTGCCTTTTTCCTGGCCTCAAGAGGTTAACTTCTTCCCAGAGCCATTCACTGGGGGGGGGGAAATAAGAACCACGTGCGTGTGCCACAGAGCTGTGTCTGGTCTGGGGACACAGTTGATCCGGATTTTGTGTTGTTTGCCTGAGAGACCCACTGGAGAGAATAATGAGGGGGTTCAAAAGAGGAATATCCTTCCTGCCAGAAGTGGTTGTTTAACTAGGCCTTCACTTATTTGGTGGGGGAGATTACTCACAGGGTCACCTGGCAAAAATGACTGGAAGTTAGGAAAGAAAGGGCCTCCTGCCAACTATTTAAGAGAAAGAGAGAGAAATGGAGAAGAAACGGCAGAAAGAGCAGTGAATTGGCTGCAGGGAAGGGGACATTTTGTGATTCAGGGAAGAAGCCAAGAACTAAGGCTGTAAAGGGAGAGAGAGAGGGCCCTGGGCTCCTTAGAAGGCTTGGTGCTATATTCTGGTGGCATTCAAGAATAAATGGGCACAGAGAAAAGGCACAGACAGTTACACATGGCTTGGGAGCCCTTGCAGCAGAGGTGGAGCTCCAGGAAAGGGTGAGCAAAAAGCACCAGAGTGCCCTGGGGCTCAGCCCCGGTTCTGGAGGTGTAGGGCAGCTGGGCTCCCCCATCCCACCTCCAAAGAGACACAAAGAGAGCCTGTGCTGGGAAACCAAGAGCAGGAGGCTCAGGCGAGTGGCTCATGGGTTGTTAATTGTTCACTACGCCCAAAGGGGTGCTTGAGGAAGCTGCTTCTGAGATACCCCCATAAATCCCAGCCTGGACTGTTGTCACACCAGTAGGGACCTTCTGGGGGTCTGAGGCAGAGTGGACTCACACAGAATTTGGCCTTGCTCATGCCAACAAAGGAAGCTGTCACAAGGCAGCAGTGATGCACCCACTGAGATCCAAGGACAAAGGAAATAGATCCAGCGCAATTCCCTGCTGCTCACACCACTTCAACAAAACATCTGCTCACCCGGAATAAAATCCCTCCCCTGTTCTAGGCAGATCAGTTCCCCCTGAAATAGCAATAGGAGCTGCTGCATCTGCTCACGCCATGGCCAGGCTTCAGCCCCAGGAGGATGAGGCCTTTGTTAAATCAGGCTGAGCTGCCTGCTTTATCTTACACTCTCCTGTGAGTAACTTTTCTTATTACACCTCTTTACACAAGCACCAGACCCCAAGCAGGCAGAAAAGCCATCCAAAATGCAGAAGAATTATGACAGAGGCTCCAACATCATGGGGTTTTGGAAAGGTCATTCATTTAGTGAAGAAGTAACTGTGCAAATCAAACTCTCTGGCAGCATTTGTGTGATGATAATCATGCTGATTAAGTGTTCGAGCGTCAGGATATGCTGGGAACGGTACAAGGGCTTAGGAAATAACCACCCTATGCTTTTGGAAGACAGCTGAGGGCTCTTCCTGTTCTGCTCTGTGAGGGATCCATCTCCTCTCACAGATCTGTTCATTTTGGATGCAATTGCTCAAAATATGCATTACTTATGGTCATACAGATATATACAAAGGGGACCAGCAGTTGTGCTGTTAACCCTTGGGTTCCCTGTTAGGCCAAGCCATGCAATGAGGAAAAGATTCAGAGCCCAGTTCTACAACTGACTTCAATTAAGTCAAATCAGTTGCATTAGCTAAGGTTATTAACTTAAGGAATATACTTTTCCTCTCTCCAGTCTAAATCTGCTTTGGTCTCCACTACACTTCGTTAATGAGGAAGGTGCTTTCTACTCTCATCTCTGTGTTGGTGAAGGAAAGGAGAAGCTGATTAGACAAATGGCCTTGATTCACTTCCAGCCTTAAATCCGACACACTGTTTTCATCTAATCAGCACTCTACAAGGGTGTCAGTGAACGTCTGCTGTTTAAGGCATGGAGATAGATTATCAGGGAGTTACAATGGCACAGAAGTAGCTGAAGAAAAGAATTAGGACAGAGGAAATGCTATTTACCTCGGACGGCTGTTCTGGGACTTGCCCCCACCCCTCCTCCAAGGATGAATTTCACAACTAAACCGCTGAGAAGATAAAAACAATAGCTACTTTCCAGAGGCACTACTGAAATATGCAGCCTTGGAGCTCTTGAACAGGAAGAGAAATGTGAAGAGTGACTTTTAACCATCTAGGAACATGTGCATGCTGTGGGCCAGCTATTCAGCTGCAGTAAATTTGTGCAGTCATGCTAAATAAATGTGATAGAACTGGCTTGCTTGATGAGCCAGTTCTGCACCAGGCTTCTAAAGCAGCCGGTGTCCCTCTGGGACAGGCTGCAGGAGCCAAGGCACAGCTCTGGGCCTGCCCTAATTCACACTAATTGCCTTCAGTGCTAGGTAATGACCCTGTGCTGCCGGGAAATCAGAGCGTCCCCGTCACTGCTGCACCCAGCAGAAGGCAAGAACAGCAAAGGACTGAGACTGACAACTCCTGACACGGTTTCGGGTCTTTTCCGTACAAGCTAAAATGCTCTGCTGCATCTTTCAAGAAGTGATTTGGACCTAAATGGAAAAATCACTGATTTGAATGTTTTTATTATTGTTGTTGTTACTATTATTCATATTGTTGTTGTTCTGTCTTGCTTGGGAGGTGTAGGGGAAGGAACAACTTCTGCACTAAATCAGCGCAAGCTTTGAGAAGCTGGTAACCTGTGTCATCCCCTGGAGCTTCCATCATCTTGACAGCAAGTCCATGCTGAGGAGTCAAATACCAAATTAAAAGAAAAAAAAAAAAAAAAAAAAAAAAAAAAACAACTAGAGCAAGGGAAACTCTGTCTGGTACTTCTTTCCAGCCAAAGAACCCTTTAATAGCAAACTATTAGACAAATCCCAGGCCTGGGGGGTTGTTGCAGAGGCTTTGGATTCCTACCAGAATTTTTTTTTGTGTGTTTCCAAACCTGTAATGCCTTAAAGAGGCTGAAAAGAAGAATCATTCAATATAAGCAGAAGTATTTCCAGTGTCATGGAAGCCCCTGGTTCTGATCGGATATGCAATGCTTAATTGTCAAGGGAGCTGACTATTAAATATCATTTATGAATAATTTTTAAGAAGAGAAGCCTGAAACCTTTGAAATGCTGATTGTCAACTCTACAGAGAGACCTGAACACAGACGATGAATTCCAGAAGTCAAAATGGTGTTAGCCTGGTTTCTTTCCTCTCTTTTTAGAAGGGAGATGACAAATTAATCTGGCCCCAACCTCTAGTGAAAAAAAAAAAAAGAAGGTCTATTAATTTTCAGAACAATCATTTCGAAAGGCAAGTCAATAATAGCAGGACTCACACAAAATAAAACCTTTGAAATCCTATTATTATTATTACTACTATTATTATATGTTCAGATGACTCAAATGTTATTGTTTTCTTCTTGCATTACCAGCCAAGAAAACCAAAGACAACTGCACAAAGTTTTGCAAATCTCAGCAGTTTTGATTCCCACTTACATTGCTGGAGCAGCTGTTGCACTCACAGAGTTTAGCAGGTCAGCTCTGCATGTGGAGTGGCCCACACTGTGCTTTGCCTTCTTGAAAACTTGATTTAAGAGCAGGATTTATGTACAGCCTGCCCTGCAGAACTAAAGGAAGTTCATAGTGTTAGTTGTGTTTCCTTGTCGGAGTGGGCTCAGTTGTGTGCTGGTACCTTATGGCTTCTATAGCACTGGTTCCTGTACGTGTCAGGGACTTGTTGCAGTGGTGGCCACCTTCAGAAAAGTATGCAAGGAAGAGGCCTGTCCCATGAACACTCTTTTGTTTTTGCTCTCTAAGCTGTTGGCTTCCAACAGCACAAAAAAGAAAAAAAAAAAAAATGCAAGGGGAATGTCAGCTGAAACCACAGAGTTTTGCCCATCTGTGAGTCAGGATCATTCACCCACCTCCTCACCACCATGATAATGGGGCAGCAACGTCAAAGCCTAAAAGCACCTCTCCCAAAACATGAACAAACCTGTGCTGACCATGAGCCTTGCCTGGTGTGGTGTCTTGCAGGGAAGGGAAGGAGTTGTGCTGCTCGCTTACCCCATCACAGATGATGAGCAGCACTAGTGGCCACCAAGAAATACTTACATGAGAAAAGAGTTGTCTCAGTTTATATCAGGCTAAACAAACTGAGTGGCAGCATACCAAAACTGCTGCAATGAGTTAAACAAATATTTTTTAAATTGCAATTTTTTCCATGGAATAGCAGGGACTGATCCTTCACCATCCCAAACTCCATAGCAGCAGGAGCAGGTGAAACCATTCTGAGAGGGAGCATTCGGTGCTTTTTGGACTGTGTGAGTGCAGGTGAGAATGCCTACAAGACATGTGGATTTATGCAATCCACTAGAGATCATCATATTCAAAGAAGGAATTTACATTAGCAATTTCTGTACAATTTCATGTTGACTTCACGCACAGTTTGACTGAATACACTGGTACATTCCTCCATATGTTCACATGCTTAAACCAGGACAGCTTGACTTGGTTACAAACTGTCTCGTTCTGAATCATGTAAAGATGGTCAGCTGTCCATGGAAAACATGGTACACCCTCTTGCTCTTTCTTCGGTGCTCCTGTTGCTCCATGGAAAATTAATATTCACTTTATTTCTGTCCTTTTCCACTCTTTTCCATGTGTGTTTGGTTTCTGTGAGAGCCACCAGTAAATACGGGACCAGCTCATATTGTGTGGGATGTTATTGCACCTCCTCTGCTGACAGAAAGGTGACTCTTGGAACAAGGGGACACCAAACTGCATGAGCCTCAGCCACTGAAGGTCAATTTAACTGAATTTAACCTCTCCAATAAACCAGATTATTTAAAATTAAAACCCCTAACAAATCACCATTTGCAACATTGATGATGCTGACCACATTATGCAGATATTATCTGGTTCTGGACTTGTTAGCTATATCAGATTTACTCCTGGGCAAGGGTTTGAGCCCATGGATAGTAAAATTTTCAAGGCCAAATGTGTTTTCACCCAAGTTAATTTTCTTTCGACTTCAGTACAACAGGACAAAGAAAGCAAAAACCAAACTAAATGAAGCATGGGAACCAGGATATCTGTCAATGCTCCTGAGTATCATAGAGTCACATAATGGGTAAGGTTGGAAGGAATCACTGGAGGCCATCTGGCCCAACCTCCCTGCTCAAGCAGGGTCCCCTGGAGTACATTATTCAGGACTGTGTCCAAAGAGCTTTTTAATATCTCCGGGGAAGGAGGCTCCACAACCTCTCTGGGCAACCTCTTCCAGAGCCCAGTCACTGTGTTCTCTCTACATTTTTGCCCTGCCGTTTCTTAGCCTTTAACAATGACCAGGGCTCTCCACCTGGTGCCAGACTGCAGAGAGACCTTTTGAAGCTCTTCATTTCCTTTCTGCACTCAGTGAAAGAAGTAATTGTTGAGACAGACTTTCTACTTAAAGAAGTAATAAAACAGCTCTAGCAGACACCAAGGAGTGAATTCATTTCTACCAGGTCCAGAGAGGTGGAGGAGGAGAGAAAAAAGCACAGGAAGGTGCGAGCGTGGGGCAGCCTCAATAGCAGGATAACACCTCTTGGGTTCTCCAGGGAAGGGAGGTGGCTGTGCAGCCCTTTTGCCTCTGTAAGGAGTGAGGAGAGATTCATTTGAACATGACAACATCACACATGCCAGCAGCAGATCAGTAGGCAGTTTCCTCCTTACCTTCACTAAATGTACATGTACCAAGTAGTATAGCAAGGCAAAAGCACTGCAGTTGCTCAGATATCTCCCAAGGATTCATTTGAAAGAGATATCCCATCAAATTTGCACATTATCCAGCTACAAAGAAAGGACATTTGTGTGTGCAGGCATTCTGGCAGGAGCCGTTTGCTTTGGGGCCAGATGTAATTCAAAGTTATTGTGAATATTACACTGCAGCAGCCTGGCCAAGCACAGTAATGCTGATTATTAGGGTTTTCCTGGTTTTCCAGATGGAGCTGATTTCATTTAGTTCTCTCTCTTGTAATTAATAACTTGTCCCGTTTGTTCATTTTGAATCTTTGTTTCATCTTCAACATTTTGTGGAATGGTTTCCAATTTCCTTAATCCAGTTTGCCTCCTGGGTTCACGTAGCAGAGCTCATTTAGCCATACAGTTTAATGATGTGCAGCTCAAGCCTCTGCTGCACAATCTCACGTCCACTTCACATCGAGCTGGCATTTTTGTCATTTATATTTTATACGCTGTAAACTCACAAATCATACCATTTCATACTAGAGCAATGTCAATAATCTTTTTTTTTTTTTAAGGAAAAAAAACCCCACCAACGAGCCACTAGCAAGCATATGGGATCTGTACATTCTGTCCTTTAAACAAGTGCAGATTTAGCAAGGAGGGGGAGGGAAAAGGAAGAGAACGAGAGCCACGTTCCCCCACTGCCAACGCAATGCATGTTCCTGCAGCATCAGTGTTCAGATTAGGCCCGTGGCCACCCTACTTAGGTTTCAAATAAGCAAAAAATAGATGGAATTCAATTCCCTGCTGCCAGTTTTTTGCAAGATTAGACTTGTGCACACAGAGGATTTTTTTAAATAGCCTTCACATGGGACCAGCTCTTTGCATTGAGAGTGTGCTCCTAAATGGGATATCAGATGTCAATAAATGATGAGTGTTTACTCTGCAGGCATTTTACAGACTTGTGTAAAATGTGCTATAGGTAGCTAAACACTCGCGGGTTACAAACAGGGTTCCCCACAACAGCACAGATTAACCAGACTGCCTTTTTTTGTCCTTTTAACTCCTAGCACAAGGCACAGCTCAATCCAGGACTGGGATCCTAAGTACACTTCCACAATTTAAGTAGCAAATATTAATCTACTAGAGCATATAAACAAATAATTAGTTTGAAATGTGTAGATGAAGTGGGTTTGCACACAGTAGCTGGATGCTGGAGTCAGCCTGTACAGCTGTGTGTACGTGCACAGTCCCACGCCTCCACTGAGGACAGGCAGGGATGTCAGTGGGTCCCTCTAACGCTGCTCTGCACAGGCGGGAGTTGAACCACTGACCACTGGAAGCTGTACAGCAGAATATCTGGGATGTCACAGCTCTGACCCCAACATCAGTGGGACAGTCACCTCCCCTGGCTGTGTGCACTGAGTGTTGAGAAACCCAGGTGTGGGGGTGTCTGGGCTTATGCTGTTGTTCCCAGGGCAATGTGGGCAGATGGTTGTTCTCTGTTTTATTCTCTTTTGTCCTCCAAATACTTGGAGCATCTGGGACTCCAGTTATTGTATATTTTAAAGCCACTGTTTCTTTATCCTTCATGCTGCAGCGTGACATTGGACGTGCTTCAAATGAATGAAAAGCCTTCTTTAAAGCTCATCACAATTCAATGCCTGTCTTTCTCTGGGACCATTTTTGGGGTTTTTTTAAACAGATTAATGGCCAGGAGGTCACAACAGAGAGCACTGCATATGACAGAATATTAACTTTTAATAGAGTGCATTTTGCTCAGGAGCCGATTACAGCCTTCATGAGGCAAGAGCAATGCTAATCCTGGAAGGACTCCTAAAATCTTTCATAAGCTGCATCTAATTAAAAGAAAATGAAATACGCAAGAGTTGATGCACGAGTTGTACATTTGTGCATCCCACTCAATGAATGAATCATTTCCCTGCCTTCTCTGACACAGAAATACCTTGCAACCCATTAAAGATCTTAAATATTTTTACAGCTCTAATGGACCATGTCACCACAAGCCACCCAGGACGTGGCCACTGAAGTCCAGAGCTGAGCTGGTGTAACTATGAGTGCTTCTGTGATGATTTGCGTGGAGGATACATCCAGACAACAGGCTGTGTCCAAGAGGACATGATTGTCTGTATCACTGCTAAGGCAGACATCACCCAAACTGCTGTTACATTCACAAGGTAGAAGTTTTTTTTTGCATTTCCATATCTCCTCATAACACATATACAGCACATGTGCAGCTGGGGCAAATCTCAATCGATGTAACTCTACCAATGGTGTCACTTCATCACGGGAACAGCACATAGCCTCACATAGACACAGGCCCTGTTGTTACCAGTCACCCCAGTCCTGTTACTGGTAGAGAGCCAAGATCCAAGTGGAAGATGAATGACAAGGTGGATGAGTGTGAGCTGATGGAATGGCAGGCAGATCCAGTGCCAGACTGGGATGCAGCACGGGACCAACCAGCCCCTGGCACAGAGCTCAGTCCTGCTCCTCCCCATCACTCAGGGAAGGGCAGATTCCCATCGCAGGCCTGCAAAGCAGAGCAGCCCCGAAGGCACACACACCTTGTACTGCAGTGTGCTGGGGACCTGTCAGCCTCACTCAAGTCCCTTCGAAGGGCTGGGGCTGGGGTTAGATCAGCAGCCTTCCCACTGGATTAACACAGAGCTTTGCAGCTCTGCCGGCACCATGCCCACGTCTGTCAGGATCTATCAGACAGCCAAGACTTAACAGCTAATAGAGTAACAGAGTGAAGAGAACAAAATTACCCCTTTCTGAAATAGCCAGAAACACTCTTAGCTAATGCTGAACACAGCTTATGATTTTACAGAAGGGAGGCTACTGCACTTCTGGAGGCTGCGTGCCAGGGGTCGGTCCACAGCTGAAGAAGCAGAGTGGTTCCCATCCCAATTGCCAACCATGGAATGGGGTTCAGGGGCACCAAAACAACTGGGATGGACCAGGAGCACTGAAGGCACAGAAAGATGGGAAGAGGGTTGTGAAATAAATGGCAGTGCAGTGGCTGTTTTCCTTTGCTGCTGATCCCTCAAAATGTCATTGTCATCTGAAGGGTTGAGGGAACAAAGAGAAGGTTGCTCAGGTTTTGTGCCTTCAGGCTTGCGGGTTTTTTAATATATATTTTTAATGTGTACTGATCTAAAGTTAAAGTAACTCAGGATGAATGGTTTCTTTCACCTTTCTGTCAAGACCAGCATGTCAGTCTTGGACAGATCCCACAACTCGCTCAGCTCCTGCTGCGATCCTCACGTGTGTTCTCACATGGCCTCCGAGGGCTCTGCGCCTGCGCTCCCCACCCATGTGTGCATCAACGTGACCCCTCCAGGCAGCAGGAGTCAGCTGGGGCCATCACATGGTAGCCTTGGTAGGGGCAGAGGGAACACGTGTCAGACCACAACCACAACGAGAGACATGTTCCTAGATCTGCTTGTCACCACCAGTTCTGGCCCATCCTCCCATGTCCTCCTTATAAACCACTGCAGAATAAGAAAGCAAATCCACAGCACGTCAATCAAGCTTGCAAAGATTACAAGCCTTTTCTCTCTTGAACTCATGATTATTATGGAAAAAGTGTTTAGAGCCAACATTTTTTGTTTAACAATTTATTCCAGGGGGCAGTGAGTGGGGAGAAGGGTGATGCTCAGTCTCAGCAGGCCATGGCTGGCGGGGGGAAAGCTCAGCTAGAAGTAGTTGACGACTCTCCTGATGGACTGGACGCTGGCGCTGCGCGCCTGCCACGCGTTGAAGTTGCTGAACTCGCCGCGCTCCACCACGTACATGCGGCCTCGGTAGTTGGGCTCCTCGTACAGCACCCACCTGGGCACAAAGGGGAGGATAGCTGGGGCCCAGCACTGTGCTCATGCAGAGTGCCCATTCCCCGTGGCTGCATTGAGGCACCGCTGTACTGCAAACCACCACGGCCTCATGGTCCCTGATCCCCATTTCCCACAGAAATGCTCCCGGTGGAGTTCACTGTGGGCGCTTCCCCCCGCTCCCCCCAGGGTGGCCTGGCAATTACCACAGCCAGATTGGACCTTGCCTTTAAAGGACACTGTTTTGGGTTACACCAGCAATAAAGCCTGGGGCAAAGGGCTCCCTGCCTTACATTACTGTAGGAATGGATCTCTCTGTGCTTCACCATGTGCAACAGAAACAATTTAATAGCATTTGATAGTGCTAAAAAAGGACATGAGTCCCCTCAGCCCCTGGATAAACCCCTCTTGGACTGTAAGGAGAAACATGCAATGCTTGATGGATGTTCTGCCTCTTTGAACTGATTCATTAGCTATGATGGGAACCATATTTAGAAATTTCTTTCTTTGTTAGTAATGCTTAGTGGCCTCTTTGATGCTTTCCAACAGAGAGCTGGGCTTGGCTTAGTTATCTTTACCTTTACATCCAGAGTTAATGACAACTTTCTCTTGAAATACAGTCAAATGGATACAACATTCAATAACCTTGGTGACTTTGGCATTCCTGACTTCTTCACCTGGCTTGGCTACATCATTCTCCATCGCCCTGGCTTGTGGCATGTCTTTCTCCATTTGAAGGTCTTCAAGTCAGGAGTAATTCTGATGGTCAAGAGGGACAATTTTGCTGCTTTTCTCTCCCTTCATCCCACATGATCTTACTTTAGCCACAAGTGTCACCCCTGTCCTCTGAGTCTCCCATGCTTCTTAACCAAATTTCACCACTGCTCTGACAGTTTTACTGTCAGGTTTCCACCCTGTCATTACTGAGTTGCTCATCTCTGCCTCTTTCCTCTCATCCCCATATTTTTTAGAATTTTATGAGGACCTCTGCTGCTTTTCCCATCTCTTTGCTCAGCAATGACAGCAAAGCAGAAATGCAGTGCTCCAAATAATTTGGTTTCTGTGGTCTGTCTTTGCAGGAATTCAGCTGGGACATTGGGGTTGGGACCTATTGTATGTGGGATTTCCAGGGAGAAACTTCTTCAAGTACTGTAGGGGTCAAAGACTGCTGGGCCTCACGGGTCAGACAATATCTGGTGAACTCAGATCAGCCTGACCCAGAGCAAAAAGCTGGAGGCTTAGGAAAAAAGTTGTTTATAAGACCAGCCACCCACAGGCATTATTTAAAAAACAAAACAAGAAAATTTTAGGGTATTTATCCAAGGCACCTTACAGGTTCCTTGACATATTTGTTTTGTGTTTCTGAGAGGACATGAGATGGGCCTGTGGTGTCAGATTCCTGTACAGGAGCAGACCAGTACGTGGATATGAGCATGGAACACTGTGCTTTGGTTTTGTGAAAGAGCATCCTGCAGTACCAGAGCCCTGTGCGTGGCATCGCTGAGACGGGGTTCCTACAAACAAACAACCTCATTCTCTGGCACTTGTCACAGCCAGTTTCTATCCAAACTGGAATTACAAAGTAAACCTCAGCCTTTTCCTTTGATGCTCACTTGGCAGCATGCGGAGAAGGCTGCCCACTGCTCACGTGAGTGCAGTGTACCGCCACCACATATCCCGGTGTGCAGTGACAGAGTGTCCTCAGCTCTTCAGCTTAATTAACAATTTATAACATTTTCCTCCTCCTATACGTACACCCCAGCCTTGTTCCTAAGACACACCAGGCTTTCTCCCTTTTCTACTCCTTCCCTTCATTTTACATGCATTTGTCCATATTAGTAGATGATCATGGACCTCTTTCACCATCAGCTCACTATCCCTCCCTCAGGCACTCAAGAAAGAGCTCCCAATCCTGTTTTCTGCATCTTTCAATCGCTCCCTCCTGCTGATGCTACTGGAAGTACTGCAGAGTGGTAGGATAGGGATGTCCACAGGGCACTGCCCACCAGGACATGGTTGTTCTTTCAGTTCTTCTGCTCTAGGACATCTTTCAACAACAGATGGACCCCGGGGAATAGAGTAGGGGGAAGAGCAGCCCCTCACAGTCACTGTCTTTCCCAAGATTTCTGCATTTCTCTCCAGACACTTGGTTGATGTGTCTGCACTGTTACATGGAGGGAATGGGACAGGTTTTGGTGTAGATGGAAGCAGACTGAGTGACCTGGTATGGTGACAAGAGCCCCCACTGGCTTGTCCCTCTGCTTAGGGGAAGGCTGAAAAGAAACAAAAACCAAAGGAATAAAAAGAATAGAAGGAGGAAGAGAGTAAAGTGTGTTGGCAGTGCAAGGTGATGAGTGAAGGACTGTACGGCTTACTGAGCTGTTGCTTTATTGCCTAAAATTTACGTTCTCTGAGACCATCGGTGAGAGGGGAAATCAAGTCAGTCAGGAGCCCAGAAAACAAAAAAAAGGAGATGATTCTGTCCTCAAGCCCAGCATGGGAGAGCTGATCCAGGCACATAGCACACAGCCCTCAAACATCTCGGTGCTGTGTTTCATTAGCACATAATCCCAGAGGACATGGGAATAAAATGCTCATGGAACCAACTCAAACTCTGTAAGCCAAAACTGGCTGCTCAAACTGAAAAACGAGGAGGGGAATGCTACAGCATCAGCCTGAACTGAGCAGGAGGCTTTCAATGGAGCTCAAAGTCACTCATTCTCCATGTAGGACTTGAGCAGTGCCATGGGCAGGTATTGCCTCTGCTGAGAAATATGTAATGTTCATTGGGCAGCAGCACTTGAGTGCCTGTTCTGGTTTGTATTTCACAACCTGACTGCAGAACAGCTACCAAACACTCACGAATGCTTCAGCAGAATAATGGTTGGTCTGGTTCCTTCAAGTTATTCCACTATAGTGTAGAAAAGCTCATTTTGGGGTATTCTGTCCTGGACCACAAAACAAATCCAGCTTTTTAAAATGGTTATTTCTAGGCAGTCCTCTGTGGAGTGGCTGAGGCACAAAGGAGGACAAGAACCACACATCTTCATCTAAAATCAGATGATGCCATATGTGATACTGGAGCTGGCTCTGCCCGTGGGACGGGCGAAGCCACTCTCCACAAACCTGCAACAGCTTCCGAGGAGGCGGTGACACCTCAAAACTGCTCTGAAATAGCAATTCATTGCCAGCATGGTTTAAGCAGCTTTACCATCACCCTTTCTGGCTGTGTGGGGTAGCAATTGCCTGCCCCAGAAGGGCAGCAGGGAAGGTGCTGGACCCCCTCAGCCTCACCACGCACCATGCCAAAGGCAGACGTTTGTCTCCATTCCCGTGTTTCCAGATGATCCATCATCACTTCCCGCGGGCACGGCCACCTCCACAAGCGCAGGCAGCAACTTTTTATCAGCACATGACACCATCCATGGATTTTGAAATGGAAACAAACATTTCTGTATCCAAGAGATGTCGCGTTGTGGGAATTGAGGGTGAAAATCACTGAGCAAGACTGTGGCTGAAACTCCCTTTGTCTCCATTGACCCCATCTCCTCTGCTCTCCAAAGAGCTGAGGATGAGTCCTGGGAGAACTTTGCCAGGTTATGCCCAGTACCTCTGGAGCCACCTGGGTTTAGATGGTCCATCCAAAGGAGAAAAGTGGTGCCACAGGGTCCTTTTCTCCTCCCTGCTCTCACCTCTCTGCTGTGGTACCTCATCCTTCCCTCCCTCCTCCTGCAGCCTGGGACAGCAGGTCCCTCTGCATTGTCCTGCCTTTTAATTGCCTTTACAGACTTTTCCAAGCATGTCCAACACTGATCTTCCCAGGATCTGAATGTAATGCTACAAACCTCAGCGAGTTTCCTCACCACACTCCTCTCCATGCTTTTTTTTTTTTTCCAGTTTTTTATCACAATTCTTGTACTTTGAGAAGTCTATAATGTTAACACAAACAGTCCAGGCTCCCATGTGAGGGAGAACAAGCTTTGTGCCCTTTATATATCATTTGCTGGGGAGGGGAAAATCAATCTGAAAAATTCAAGTGCTTGAACGTTTCTGGGCAGTTTCCCAATTTCTCAAGCTCCAGGCTCTGCTACAGGGACCCAAGCAGTAAATTGGCCCTAAAGCTCTTGCCAGAGTACTCACGGGCTCCCTCTTGGCTTTGTAGTGTTGGTACTCAAATGTTCAGTACTAACAGGGTCTCTGGTGGGCTCCAGCCATTTCTTCCCAACAGGAGTGGGTAGCTCTGCTCCTTAGCTTTAATGAACTGCCACTGCCTAATCACAAGCCTGGATTTTTGGAAGAGGAGAGGTCATGGCTGGATCGGAAAGGGTCCTGCAGGACACTCGCTGCAATCAGGATGCCTTGAGCTTGGATGGCAACAAACTTTCCCTGTTCTGAGAAAAAAATGGACAGAAAGGGTCCAGCATCCCTCGCCAGGTGCCTGTGAGCTGCACAATACCCAGTCCAGGACAGGTGCAGAACAAGGTATCTGCGCTCCCTCCTCTGCCCCAGTGCCTCTCTCCAGCCACCCTCTGCCTGCCTCTGGGAAGGTGTTATGGCATTCCCCAGCTTCCAGCAGGTTTGCAGTGAAAATGCAATTGTCAGACAGAGGAAAGGGGAGACAGATGGGTAAGAACCTGTTTGACAATAAGAGGAAAAAAAAACCACAAAAAGGACCAACGCCATTAAGAAAATACAAACTGCCACCAAATATCAGGGAAAAGGCAAAGCTGGCATCCTGCCCAGGCTTTCAGGAGCATCTGCAAGGGCAGGAGGATGGGGCTGAGCCTCAGTCTGGCCATCACCACCGCTGTCAACCCTGTCTTTCAGAGGCAGGATTTAGTGTGGAGGTGTTGCTGCCTCAATTTTGCTGTGATAGGAAAAGCTGTGGTGAAGCCGCCTGGAAAGCTAAAGTCCTGACCTGCATCACCTGGAGTCATCCATCCACCCTCCCTGAGAGCTTCAGCATGGATTTGAAAGAGGTGTGGCAGGCAGGCAGGCAGGCAGGCAGGAAGGATATAGTTTTAGGCTTCTTGTTCCATACACCCTAAAAAATTATATCAGAGTTCTTGTAGTTTGTGCTTAGCTGCCACCCTCTAGAAATCACATCCCTTTGATGCAGCTCTCAGTGGGCACACGCCAACATTCACTCTTAACCATAGGCTTAACCAACATTTTTAGGCTTTCTCCAGGTCCCCCCAGCATGAACAGGGTTTTCCATGAGGGAGGAGTGTCTGCAGCCCGCTCTGCCCGCAGTGCCCAGGGCAGGGAGCACAGCAGTGGCTGATGCCAGGACACGTGCTGCTACTTACGCGCCGTCGCCGTACACTTTGAGGGCATTGATGCAGGTCTTGTCCCAACCTTGTCCCTGCAGGAAGGAGCAATCTTCTGTCAGCTCCAGGCTGGGACCCCTAAAATGGCTCCCCTCGAATATTTCGATCCTGTAATGCTCGCCGTGCTGGGGACAAAGGGATTTGAGTCAACAGCAACACCAAAAAACACAACAAACTATTTCTCTGGCTTTTATAAGACAAAGAGGGAGACAGAAGGGTGCTTTGGAAGGGGAATGTGAAGAGCAGTCCAAGACCACTGATGCCAGCATGCACAGAGCACGTACAAACTCGTGCCTCCTCCCAGCACACCAACCAGGAAAGCAGCCAAAAATCCCCTGTCCCTGCGCCCGGCTGCACCTTCCTGCAGCTGCTGTCCACATGCAAACACATGCTGGGGCGCCAGTGCTCAGGCACACGCAGCCCCTCGCCCATCTGCAGATCCACCCCACCAGCCCACAAACCCTCCATCCCAAATGCAGCATCAGCTGCAGCCCCGACTCTCTGTGCACCCAAACAGCAAGAAAAGAAACATATCCCGAGTGTACAAAGATGTTGGACTATTCCCCTAAACTAATTTGTATTGCCTCCAGTTTCATGCATAGCTGCTGTTCCTGGTGTTGTTGTGCCTTTCTTTTAGGAAGATAAAAACAGGGGGGAGAAAAGGAAACTTTCCCAGCATCATCGTTGCTGTGCGAGCCCTTGACGGTCACACGACATAAATTTCTCTGGGGAGATCTCCGCAGCCTGCAGCAGAGCTATGTGGGACAGAGCGAGCTCAAAGGATATTTTTAAGCCAAATTCAAAGAATACCTAAACGCATTTTTCAAATAAACAACGTCAGCACACAAGAAGGCCGGGCTGCGACGCCAAACCCCGCAGCAGGCAGCCGCCGGCAGCAGCCAAGCGGACACCGTGCCTGAGCAAACATTCCTCTGGGAATCCGCGCTGCAGAAACGCCTCGGAGCCCTTGCTGGCACCTCACAGGGAAAATCGTGGGCCAGGAAAGGAGGAGCACATCCTTGTGCTGGCCAGAGTCCAGCGCCTGGGGCAGAGCATCCCTCCACGTACAGATCATGGAGGCGCTTTGGGAGTGATGTTAGGACCTGAAACCCACCCGGCTGCTGTGCCAAAAGCTGTTTCAGGGCCAGTGAGAAATCCCACCTGCTCCAAGTGGGCTCATCATTGCCTTGGAGACCCTCAGTGACACGAGAAACAATGGAAAGGCCCAACCCATATTAATTTTTCTTTGCTAATTTTTAAGCTTCCCATTTAAACCTTCTTCTGGACAGTGCTTTTAAAAGTTTGATAAAGGGAAGGGAAAATAATGGGTTTAATATAGGATTAGGGGGGTCAGAGGGTGGTTTGCAACAGCAGAGAATTCAGCTGAAGTTTGCTAGGAGCAGCCCCATGGTCTGGTTGGAAAGGCCTCAGCCTGCCCTCTCCTCCTCCAGGTATGTGGGGAGAGGGAGCTGCCACAGATCAAACTTGCCTTGGGCAATGAATCTCCTTCTGAATTCCCCTGTCAATATTTCATAGCAGCTTACATAAAAAGGAAAAACACATGGTACCAGCAGGACCTTGCTATCTCATCTGGAAAACCATGGGAATATTTCATCCTGTTAAAGGCACTGCGTTCCACTGTGGAAGGAAAATGTATCTTCCTCCTGTCTGGGGACACAGGAAACTGTCTCGGCTTTGTGGCCTGCACAGACCACTCTGAACAGGGACAAACCTACCCAGGAAACTTTCCTGCTCAATGGAACACACTATTCCTAAAGAACACAAATTTTTATGGCACTTATTTACGGGGCTCCTGTGACCAGGAGAAACAAAACTCAGCAGTGCTCTGGCCTGGAGAGCCAACGCCAGCAGCATCCCACTCACCATCCCCACGGGCCGGCAGGAGCCCAGGTGGTCGCTGCGCCCATTCCAGCGGTAGAAATCGGGATACTCGCCGTGCTCCAGGATGTACTGCTGCCCTCGGAAGTCGGGGTGGTCGAAGCAGACCCAAGCTCCGCTCTGGACGCAGATGGAGTTGACCCGGTTGAGGAAACCTTGGTCCTGGAAGCTGTTGCAGCTGCCGCAGACCTCCAGCTTCCTGCCCGTGAAGCATTTGCCTTCGTACAAAGTGATCTGGGGGGAGGGAGGAGAACGGGCCCGCGGTGAGGAGCAGGGACACGGCCGGACTCCCATTCCAAGCAGATGGGAACCTCTTGCAGATGCATCATTTCAGGGTGGTTTGGGTTATTTTAGCTGCTTTCCAGCAAAAGGAGCGTGGCATCACTGGCATTTTTTCCTAAGAAGCTGATTTGTTTTTCTGGGAACGCAGCGCATCCCGCATTTATGACACTCCTCGCCGCCTCGTGCTCACTCACACACATTTCCAGCAGGAATGTTTAAACAGGGAATTCGGCTCCCGAAAAGCAGCTCCTTCTGCCGCACCCTCCCCATCCCTGCTACCAAATTTGCTCCCGGGATCACCACTCATGCTGCGTCTGCTGGCTCTATTATCCTCATCAGCTCCTTCCACCTGGAGGATGCTCAGGCTCTCCGGCCCCAGGCTGAAAGGGAAGCGGTTGGGTCGTTACTTACTTTTCCTGAGTATTGAGACATTTTCTGCTGGCTGTTATCCAAGACCAAAGGCGGGAGCCAGACCAAAACGGCGATGGACAGATCGTTGGACACCCCACTATATAGGGGCCGGAGGGGGGGGGCCGGGCCGGGGCTGGTGTGGCCAGGGCTTTTTAACAAAGCCGCGGGAATCGGGGGCTTTGCGCTTTCCTGCTTTGTAGGCAGAACCGCCGGTAACGGGGCCTGCTGAGTCCAGGCTTTTGATTTTGGACAGATGATCTGACAAAAGATTTGCTTGGCAGGGCTTTGGTCGATTAGCCTTTTTTTTTTTTTTTTACATTTACTGCTCATTTTTGAAGGACTTATTTTTTTCTTTTTGTTTTTACTATTTTAACTTTTTCACCTCTTTATTTCTATTTCTTGTTGCCTTCCCCCCTCTGTTTTCCCCTACTTTACTTCTTTTTTGTCCTTTTTCCTTTTCCTCAGAACAGATAACAAGTAAATGAGGAATCAGCAGCATCTCTAAGCACAATGCATAATTTCTGTGTTAGGTTTGCTTTTTCCCAGCTTCTTCCCAGCTTTTGCAGTGTGGCAGCCAAGAGAGGGTGTCCTTGGAAGGCTCCTCACCAACAAACATTGCACTTCATCCATCAAACCAATGGTTTCTCATTCAACCTTTGAACCTCTCTAAACGGCACCTCCAAAAGCCAAGGACCTGATCCCCTCCAAAGCGCGAAGGCTGGGCTCACAAACCCACCGATGTTATTCACCAGCATCGTTCTCAGGAATGTTTTGATCTTCCAGCACTGAAGCCCTGACTCACGGCTGTAAGTCAGGATTAGAGGGACTTTCGGACCATAAAGTTACCATATTAAAGTAACTTACATTGTAGCTATATGGGACCATAAAGTCCTCATCTGTGTTATAAGAATATCCAGAGATTTTAACTGTCTTATTTCCAGGACAAATAGCTCCCAGGAAGCTCCCAGCCCATAAACCCCATCAGTTTATATTAACGAGCCAGGCTAGGAAGAGGTAAAGGCAAATGGATGGGGGTGGCCCATGGACAAGCATGCAGAGATGTATCAGGGGGCCACGTTAAAAGCAGATTTGTCTTTTATGCTTTTTAATAGCTCTGGAGGAGACTTCACACACAGCTCCTGCTCATTGAATACTCCTCGTCCTCACTCACTGGGCCCCCATCACCTTCCCTTGCCGCCACCTCTCTCCCTGGACCATCAGGCACACACTTTAAATCCAAACCCTAAAGCCTCCTTTCTTGGCAGGTCGCTCCCATCCTCAGGCGTGCCAGCAGCCTGGCTCGGCAGCCCCGCTCTGCCGCCTCAGCTCGCCGCTTCATCTTGAGATTAAAGACAGCTTCAGGAGAAAGGATGTCATTATTAGGGCTCCAACGTGCGCCTCCCTTTCAATTAGGATGTAAAAGTTAATAAGTGCGTGTGCAGACACACGTAGGCTGAGCCAGAGGATGTCATTGACTGGGATGTGCTGGAGGAGGAAGGAGGGAGGTGGCACTTTATGCTGGGAGAGGAAACACATCCTCCGGCTGATGCAGGCAAACCTGCCCCGGCATCGCAGGAACACAGTGCACATGTACGTGTTCTTATGTGAGGCAGGAAACAATGAAAAATCCTTATCTGATTTTTAAAAAAACCCTGCCCAAACCCTCTTTGAAATGCCGGTGCTAATTTTAAGGTGTTAAATTAATCACCGGCTGGTGGAGGGAAAAGTAACAGCGCACGGAAAGTCCCACTCAAAGGAGCGGCAGCCAAGACAGGGGGCATTAGCGGTGCTCCCAAAAACCAGCCATTCCCTGTGGCCGTGCACTCAGTGCCCTGGAAGGGAAGGAGAAGTGTCCCTCTTGTGAGTCTTGGCTGGGAGCAAGAGGACAAGGGGGTGACATTGTTGCTGGCATTGGGACCCAACTCTCCCTCCACTGGGGTCGGAGCAGCTCACGTGCTCTTTGCATTGGCCATGGGCTGTTGGGTGCCTGCAGAGAAAGACCCATGGCATCCATGGCAAACTGCCCTAAAGCACCCAGGAAAGCAAATCTTGCCTCAGGAGGAGATTTTTTTGGAACCACAAAAGCCTGGTTTCCTCCAGCTCTGTCTCATGAGGGGATTTTCCTGTTTTTGATTAAGGTGTGAGATTTAATTCAATGTGAAAGAGCTTGATGGATCTGAGACTTGTGCCTGGCTGTCAGATTTGTTAGTAAATGTCCAACAGGTTCAAAAGTTATTTCAGGAGAGATGGCAAGAGGGTGTGGCAACTTCATCCTCATTTCTTTGAGAAATCACATTAAAAATATGAAATAAGAAAGGACCCATCTCTAGAAAAAAGAGGAAAACTATGGGGAAAAAAAAGAATATGGAAAAATGGCAAATCATAATTCCTGGACAAACCCCCTTAATTCCTTGCCAAAGATGGAAAGGCTGCCAAGGGAAGAGAGAAAAGAGCAGCCTGAGGAGCCTGTGGCCACTAGCAGCATTTAGGGCATGTGATGACCTGGCCTCCTGCTCGTGCCCAGGTGCAAGATCACATCTGACCATGAGCCCCACAGCAAAAGGGTTGTGGGCAGCCTTCCTCCACTGTGGCTGCTTAAAGGATGAAACATTGCAAATGAACTTATAAGTTTGACTATTTGGCTTTAAGAGTCAAAACCCAAAAATCTGAGATTCTTTTGTGGGTTTGGTTTAGAGGGAGGAATTGAGTTTGATGTCCACAGGGACAACTCCAGGCTGTGATATCCCTGCCAGCCTTTGCTGCCATGAGGCTGAGGAGTGAGGTGGTGAGAGACAATTTGCTCTCCAAATTGTCCAGGCCAGAGCCAGGGGAGCTGAGCAGGGTGTGACTCCTGGAGGTGAATCTTTGGGAGTGACCTTGCTAATGTGAGCAGGAATATTCTGTGTCAGAGGCTTAGCAGGATTAGCATTCTGCTCAGAGGTACCTCCTACAGCTGGTACAGCCCCACACAAATAACCATTAATGGAGCAGCAGCCGAGGAGTTGCTCCACATCCTCTGAGAAGGCCACATTTCATCTTCTGGAGGAGCCTGTGGTATTTGCAAAGCGGTGTAAGACCTGGCACAGAAAATTCCTAGCTCAGGGCTTTCAAAACAGTGCCTTGCTTTGAAAAGCTCATAGATTTTTCACATACCTCAGTATGAGATACTTTGAGCTCATTAAATATGAAACAACCATGGGTCTTGCTCCTTCCCATGGAAAAATTTTTGGCTTGCTGCTGGGAATGATGAGCACATCCTGTGGGCCTCTTCAGAGCAGCAACAGACCTGAGAGAGAAACCATCTTCATGAATCCAGGGAGAGTTTCTGTGTGAAATACACATTGCTCAGTGAAGACCTGGCCCACCTTAGAGTAGTTGCCAAAAGTACCAATTTCTGCTGGTGATTAATGTGCACCATGTGCTGCCTCCCAGAGCTGCCAGGTGGGCTGGGCACACTGACTGCAGAAAATCTCTGCAAAATATTCAATCCACACCCTCACTGGCAGAATACATCACCTGGAAATGGGAATCAGCTGCCAGGCAATAGTTTTGGGTTCAATGTGTTGCCTTCAGCATGGATGCACCGTGACATAAAAATCTCAGGAATGTCTCTACCAAGGGTGGCCATCCCACACCCTGACCCACCACCCATCCCATGCCAGCAACACCTCATATCACCCATGTGGGGTAAGGACTCCAAAAAGCCTCCTCAGACTGAGCAAACCCTGACACAAAAGGATGGATCTGGCTGGGTTCCTGCTAGAAAAACAGCTCCTCACCTTGGAGATGGCACCTGCTGGTCAGGTTTAGCCAATTGCTGTCTTGTTTTCAGTAATATTCTGTACAGGGATCATTGCACACCTCAGCATCTGACTGAGATGGGACTTGGACTTCACTTTGGAAAGCATCAGAAAGCCGGGGGGGGGGGGGGGGGGGAGTGGGTGTGTGTGAAATCCTTTGAGTTTTCATTGTATTTCAAAAAAGTAAAAGTTCCAGTAGGGAAACAGGATATCCAAGGAAAAGCTGGATGCTGAAGACACCCATCACCCAGACCAGTTTAGCCACATTTCCACATGCTCACAATAGTTGAAGGCATCTGTGCAAAGGTTTTCACTCCCCCTCCCTCCCCAGTTGTCAAAGGGGAGCAATTTTGACCTTATTAGATGAAGTTGTGAAGATGAGTCAGTATTAGCAAAACGCTCTGAAGATGAGCAGTCCTGATTACATAAGGGCTAATTAGAAGTTGTTGATTTCTCCTCCTGGAGAGGCTCAAGCTCAGCAGTGTTAATTAGCAGGGTAAGCCCAGCAAGCCTGGGCACATCGTCACCACCTGCACCGCGCTCGCACAGCACCTGGGACATCTGCACCTCCTCCAGATAGCACAGCACAGCTACTGCAGACACACAGGAGCAATAAAAACACTTTTCCAGCCCTTTTCTTCTCCAGCATGGACTCACCAACTCTTTACAGAAGCTGGGAAGAAGCATTACAAAGAAGACACCACAGACCCACACCAGACTCCCCAGGCCTTCCCTGTCATGGAGTTAATCAGGCAGGGACAAACTCCACTATCCATGGAAACACCAGGAAAAAGAAGGCTCATGTATCCACTTTGTGCCTGCAGCCCATCCTGCCCCTGCTGAGCTCACCTGCCCCACCACCTTCCTCTCCTCAGCATTTGCAGGCACAGCAGGCCGGGAGAGGGGCAGATCCAACCCTGGGACTCAGGAATATTCACACAGCAAAGCGAGGAGCTGGACAGGGGCACAAGCAAGGCAGGAGCCACTTCCAAACCAGAGCATTGTAAATCCATAGAAGTCAGTGAGCACTTAACATGACTTAGAGTGGTTAATCTTCACGTAATCACAGAACGGCTGGGGTTGGCAGGGACCTCTGGAGGTCACCTGGCCCAACCCCTGCTCACGCAGGGTCACCCAGAGCTGGTTGTTTGGGACCATGTCTGAGCAGCTTTTGAGTATGTCCAAGGTGGGAAACTGGTGGACTGCACTCCTCCTCACAGTGAAAAAATTTTGCTCATTTCCTCAACAGGAAAAGGATCTTTGCACTTTCACCTTCGCAAATGATCATCCCTTAAGAACAAGGTTATTAAGTCTACATAATTCTTTTCCTAACCTGGACCAGAGAACTTAATTCCTCTGTGCCTTACCTTTTCATCCATGCACCATTTATCACAACCCTTCAGACGCCTCCAAAGGATCAGGGCAGCTTGCAGACAAGGCTGTATAAATTCATCATCTCCAAGCAGGCAGCAGTTTGCTACATAGCATATTTTGCTTCCATACATAACAGGACTTCCATAAATTGCCCACCACTCCCCTTCAGGGCTCTCAGGGTGAAGAACCCAACCCACGCCAGCTCAGGACGAGGAAGCAAGAGGCTGCTCCAGCCTCTGTTAGACTCCAGCTGTTGAAAGTGCCATCCTGAGGAGCAAAGTGAAACCTCTGTGCAGCCAAGGACAAGAGTTCACTGATCACGCCTGACTACACGTTCCAGCAGAACTGCAAGACTATTGCACATGGCTGGTCTTTAGATCTTATTAGCAGAGAAAGGCTTGGACGAGTGGAATGATTCCCATTTTTTACTGGATGAAGCAGAAACAGGAAGAAGGGAACAACACGTGGATGAGTTCAGTTCTTCAGCTGCTATGGAAAATGCAAGAGCAGTACATGTCTCTCAGCGCATGAATGGTTTGGGCTGGAAGGGGCCCGAAAGCCCATCCAGTTCCAACCCCCCCATGGGCAGGGACACCTTCCACCAGATCAGGCTGCTCAGAGCCCCATCCAACCTGGCTTCATGGAGCACCCATAAACTCTGGGTAGCCTGTTCCAGTGTATCACTGCCCTTAAGAATTTCCTATAAATTATTCTAAACCTATTCTCTTGCAGTTTGAAGCCATTCATCCTATCACTACATGCCCTCATGAAACGTCCCTTTCAAGTCTCAGAAACTCCCACTGCAAATCATCCAGAGAGCCTGCACCTGCCTTTAAGCCCTTCTGGAAAGCCTCACTCTGGAAGGCAGGGCCTCAGTTATCCCAGAATATTAAGTTGCACATGTCCTCATCCATCTCCTTTCAAACTCTTAGCAGCGGGCACACCTCAAGAAGCAATGCAGCAGCTGTTTCAGGTGTTAGACTGATGCCAGTACACCTGCAGCCACAGTTTGATAAAAAACCAGAGCAGATATGGTCACTGAGGTTTGTGTTACTCCAGAATTTCCACCCTGTGACGCAGAACACAATATTGTGTCTGATGCAACGCCACAGCCTCGGGTCATGCAACAGCTCATCCATCCCAGAGATCAGGCACTGGAGGCTCACAGTGGAATGACACACCCTGTGCTGGGCTCCTCTAGTCATGCTCTGCATCCTCAGGCACTCCACTGCCAGCCACGCGACCCTCGCTCCAGTGCCCAGGTTCTTGGGCAGGAAACAGCCCTGGCTCCGTCTGGTTCTGAAAATCAAAGCCTGGACTCGTTTCCCTGAAGCAGCTCTCTGACTTTGCTGAACTCCAGCAATCCACCATGCACGACCATCATCCAGCTACTCAACACGTGCTTGGCACAAAGTGTGAGAATTCATGAAACACAGGTTTTCAGAAACATTGGGAAATAACCAAAGTGGAGAAAAAGGGCAACTTTTTCTTTTTTACCAGTTACTCTCATGATGACCAAAGAAAATACCAAGTTTTCCTACATACAGTGTTGACAGGTTTAGACCATTTTTGTATCATATAAAGGAGCAACTGCATAAAGAAAATAAAGGAACAAAATGCTTCATTTCTATCTTTTAGCACAGACTAGAATGTAAAAGCTAATTCTGGTTGCAAAGACACTCCAACTTTCCCTTTGTATTTACTTCTGCCAGAATTTTTCAAATGAACACAAAAATGCAGGAGAAACACTTCATTTAATTAACTGTTCCCCAAGTCAGTTGTTTGTTTTTACTGTTTTGGGTTTTGTTCTGCTTTTCAATACAAAGTAGGTCAACTGCAAATTTTTAGAATATATAGTTTTAAGTAGTTTGTTTCCAGACTTCAGAGATTACAGCTTGCTAAGCCTCTAGCCCAAAAGCCAAGGAAAAGCCTGGAGCTGGTCAGGGAAAGCTGTGCAGGGACCCTGAACTGCGCACAGCCAGGCACCTCCACCAGTGCTACCCAGGAGCACAGGAATTCACGACAAACAGCCCACACCGATTTGTTCAGGACGTGCAATTTATTTTAAATGACATTTTTGTTCTCTTTAACAAGTCTATGCTTGTGACCTGGATAAATCCACTCCATCCTGACAGCGCTCCCAGTTACAAGTCCGCGTGAACAGTCCGTAGCGCAGGAACTCGGGGCGGGTCTGCGCGCCCTTTACTCAGCGGTTACACAGGAAAAACACAGAGCAGGTTCTGACTGAAACCCAGGCCTTCCCTTCCAAATAAAGCTGGCACTTGTCTCTCCTTCCCGTGACCGGGCACAAAGCAAAGCAGAGCTGCTTGGCCAGCCTGGAGTTCCAGTAGCAAAAAACGTTTGGGATCACTCGCAAACAACTGCCCGAGCAATAGTCAAGTCAAACAATCCATTGGCTCCAAGGATCTCACGCCTCCTCTTAAGGTCAGCAGGTGAACATTTTTCACAAAAAAAAAAAAAAAAAAAAGTTGATATGGAGTAATCAACGAAAAATTATAAACAGAACATTTAAGGTTTGCAGCTATTTTATTTACAAGTATACATTTAACACAAAGAAACACTGATATCCAAGCCTAGTTAATAGTAGTGTAACAATATGCATCATTTTGATGATTATTCTAACCAACAAACTACACTGAAAAATTAATGCCAGTAAAATTCTTGGTCATAATATTAAGAAATACAATATATAAATTGAAAATATGATTGCTTAAAATTTGAAAATGGAAGTGAAGCCATTTGCACAGGAGTCAGAGTTTAACATAATCTGAAGGGAAAGGCTCCAAACCGACTGTTTATCTTTCAGGTTAACAGAAGAAAAAAAAAAATAAAATTAAAAAAAAAAGGAAAAAAAAAAAGAAAGAAGCATAGTTTATCCTTAAAGATAATGGGCAGTTTTGCTTCTTCAGGTAGAATGTATTCCCAGTGTTTTCAGGTTCTGCAGTGGAATTACATTACTGAGCATGAAGACTTCCCTTGTGAAGCTGCCCCATCGATTTTTTCTGCCTCCAAAATTATCCTCTTAAAAACATCAACGGCAGTCTGCAAAGAGAGAGCACACCATTAGGAGGGAAGGAGGGACTGTCCACTTACTGAAAGAATAACTAAAAAAATGTTAGCAGTTTCACCAGCTACATCAGCAGATAAACACACATCCAGTGCTTATTCCAAAAGCAAAGAGGGAAAACACAGTAATTTTAGTTTCACAGGGAAGTGCAAACCCCCATCCATGGCAATCCTCGGCAGGGAGGGCAGGCACAAACTGAGCCAGATTCACAACAGAGCCAGTATCTGTCATCACCTTATTTCACACGGTGAGGCTGCCCTGAGTGACTGACAGCATGCAAGGTTTGGATGCTGTGCTGCTCTGGAGAATAAACCAATCCGTTTGCTCTCAGTAATCTTTAAGATAATAAGCAATTACAGAAGGCAGCAGATTTTTCAGCTCCCAACACTGCTTTTGCACAGCTCAATGTGAGGGGTGACTTTACTACTCTTGATTTCCTCATTGTCCCTATCAGTAAGATCAGTACTGGACACACTGCAAGGACACGAGGAGAAGGCACGAGCTGAACTATTGCGAATATTAAGCAATATCCTGTGATAAAGCCCTTCGGAGAGAAAAGGGGTTACATTTCAAATAGCCTGAGCTGCATGACTAGAGCTTCCATGCGTGAATCTTCAGCTTGGAAATGGTGTCCTGACCATCTCAGGCTGCCATCTGATCCAACCTCTGGCCATCCACCTCAGGAGTTCCAAGCATAGAGAAGTATATTCATTATATAAAAGCAGCCATGCTAGAAAGAGGATAAAAAGGGGGTTTTGTTGGTTTTGATCAGCAGGCTGAAGAGCACCCTGTGATTTATGGCTGTTCTGATCCAACAGATGTTTTTCCACCTCCACAAGATATAATTCTTAACTGGATCACTTCCAAATTAATCCCATTGACTGAAGCCCCACAGCAATCTTAACAAGATTAGACTTAATGTTAAAGTTTCCCACATTTATACTGTTTGTGCACAGTACGATCTCTGGAACTATTAAAAGTACTTCACCAGCTGGGAATAGGGTATTCCTCCATATAATGGAGTTTCCTGCAATCCCAACAGAACCTGACAGAAGTGGCTCGTTAGTTCAGTAATGATACAACACATTTCCTGGGCAAATTAAGACTTTAGGAGAAATGTGGCCAGGACTGCAGTTGATATCAAACTGCTTCCACTAATGAAGAGCTTCTCTTAATCAAAACCTGGTGATGCACTGATTTACAAATATCCTGTACCACTGTTTCCTTAGAGTTGAAATTTTCAATGGTTTCATTTTAATACACAAGTTCTTTTTGCCCACGTTTCACAGCACCCATTAAAAAACCTCCACAACTCACTCTGTCAACCAAAAAGCTGCACATTCCCTGTCAAAGACGTGCTGTTTGAAGCACTAAGATGTAGGAGTTCACAGGGTTTGTTAATTCATTTCACAGAAAATATGTATTCACCAGGAAGGTTTAATCACTGTCCTATAGTGAACGCTCTGGAGTTTGTAATTCAGCTCAAACATGCTGAAGAGTTTTAGACTGAGCCTTTAAACAATGCAGGAAGATGTTTTGTGACGAGGAATAAAGGACACAGCCAGACTTCATATGCATGTGCCTCCATATGGTCCAGTTACGGAATGCGGGTCACACCCAGCCCTCAGAAAGCCATCTGGCTTTTCCTTCTACCTTTCTCCCTGGTTCTACCCAGCCTGGGCAACACCTCCCGCCCGGAGAGCCCAGCCCTGAGCAGGGGACACCAGAGGCTCAGCTGCTGCTGCAGACATGCCCTGGGTGTGAGCAGGACAGGCAGCTTGGGAGGCAGATTCCCTGCAGGAGCAGGGAGTTGGGAATGTGTTGCCAGGAGCCAGCACCCAAATCCAGCCCACAGCGCCGGAGTCATCCTTTGGCAACTGTTTTATTATTTCAAAGAGCAAACTCTCAGCTGCTCATACTACTGGTTTATCCCAGCACAGAACTGGGCACAGGAATTTGAATAGTAGCCAGATAAAAGAAAAGAGGGATTTTTCCCACCATCATTTGCCAGTCCAAACACATCAGATCCCTGGATTCCATACTACTCTGAAGCTTTGACTAAGCACTGCATCTTCTGAACTGCAAGATGAAGCTGCCCTTGAAAAACAGAAGCACAACCAAGCAATTGCTTTTTGAGAGAGCTCCATTTTGGTAAGAAGCAAATATTTCGCTATTTCCTTGCTCCTTTTGCAAGTTATCTAATGAATTCTGCATAACTTGATGAATACAATTTAGTTGCTTGTTACTTCCTAAATTCTTCCAGTAGACGTCGGCTCCCAGCTTCACCTGGGTTTTAAGACCAATTTGGATTCTGGCTGTATTTCCAGCCAGAATATTTATTAAAGAGTGTCTTTACTGCACTGGGATTAAGATGAAGCACTCTACTACTGCCTAGGTGACACTGCGTAGGGAATTCCACAAGAAAGGCCTGAAGTTCCTGAAGTCAGCCAAAGCTGTTCGCCATGTCTGGTAATAATTAAGCAGCTTGAGAAGACGTGACAGTAACAGCCCAGAAGTCATCTCAGGGAGGTCTTTTCCATTAAGTGTCAGGATTGCCTTCCCAAAGCCCGGGGATTTCCCTCAATGACTGATGTGCTGGTGATACACGGGCTCCTCCCAAAGTCCTACCAGGTCACCCATGTCTGGAGGAGCTGGCACAGACTCAAGTCTATCTGACCTTGAGAACTCTTGCCAGCCACTATCATTCATCATCACCACAGCTTTAATCTTTGCCTCTCTCACTTTCCATCTACTCCAGGTCATGCCATTTCTGGGACGTGTTATCTTTTGATAACTCTTGGCAGAATAGGCATAATTTGCTTAAGTTAATCTACAGAACTATTTTAATTGTCCAGTATAATTGGGTTATGCTCCTTGGACTCTCACAGATGCTCCAAATAGGATTTCGTTGGGGGCATGGGGGGGCAAAGCAGGAAGGTAGAAGAGGGGGAAAGGAGCTTTTGCTATCAGGGAGATCCCCTCTCCTCACCACTGTGAGGAACATCTTGTACACGACCAGTTTCAGAGCAGCACACCAGAAATGGTCACATTTCTGTTCCAAATCCACCAAACAGAGATGGGCTGGGTTTCAGAGAGAATTAACAGATATCCCCCCAGTCAAGAAGCTTTGAACTCTCTGCTCAAGTTCCAAATCCCTGATCCAGTCCAGCTCATGCCTTAAGCATAAACCAGCTTTCTGTTAAGCAAACAAAAGCTGAAGCACTTTCAGAAGGAGTTTGGAATTAATCAGGATAGTCAAGTTACATCTGCTGTACCAAGCCAGTACAGGTGATTATTTGGATGAACCTCTATGCAAAAAGTGCCAACAGACTTCTTTTTCCAGTAATGTTGACTTACGTAAGGTGAACACTCAGTACCAGGAAAATGACAAAACAGCTTGTGATCAAGTTCAAAGCAAACCCTCTTTTCCCCTAGACCAGACACAGTTTCAGAGTAAGAGAAGATGCCCTGACCTGACAGAAGTCCATATATCAGCTCTTTTGATCCTGTCAGACTAGGATTTGGAGGACAAAACCCAAATGAGTTCAGAAGCGCTCCTGGTCCAACTCACAGGGAGGGCTGTTACAATGCCTGGCGCCTCCTCTTCCCCCAGCACCTCACAGCTCCAGACTCCACACTTGGCTCTCAAAACTCAATCTTCCACCTCTTCAGGGCTGGAGATGTGTGAGAAGACTGAGGCAGCTGTGCCAGTGTTGGGCTCCTTCACACCTTATTCCACACATCCCAGGCCTCCAAAGGAAACGTGCCAGAGAGCCTGAACGATGGTCACATGCTGTGGGACCTGTCTCAGAAGTGACATCTGATCTGCCAGACTTCTGAAGCTGGACAAATTTACCAAGTGTATTATGCAGCAGGCACGAAGGAGGAATTGTGTTCAGGCACCTGCCTCTAACACCCTGCTGCTAAATCCAGAGGGACGGAATTTACAGCGACCTGTGATCACTGTTCTGAAGGATCCTGCAGAAAGGAAGACCTTTGACAGCCAGAATGCACAGGACTTCTGAATCTTTCTGGTGAGATTTGTACAGGACTGTTCAGGACTTCAAATATCTGACATACGACTGCCATTTTGATTTCCCTGAAGGGTACCAAGTTTGATATATCAAACTCCAGCTGGCAGCTGAACTTAATACAGGAGCACAAATACATGGTAGTCCAGGGCAGCTGGTCAGTGCAGCAAGTTAACACACAGGACACACCAAGCATCCTACAAAGCTTGTAGCTTCTTTACATAAATAAACATGACTTTTTTCGTCTTGGTTCAAGAACAATAAAAACTCCATAAAAGTTATCAGTAAGATATTCTGCTGCTGGATATGACTTGTTGTGCTGCTACACATTGTGAACATATGCCAAAAGAAAAAGAGCACAGGCAACAGCTTTGCCTAATCCAGAAGTATTAAGTTATTTAAAATAAAGGGGTGGAAAAAAAAGATCAGACATTTTTAACAGGTTTATTCTTTATACTGTCAGTTTAATTTCCTCTGGTATGCATTTGAAGCTCTCCAGCATACAGGGAAGATATTGTGAAATTTCATGCTTCCATCATGCCCAGTTTTGACAAGATTAATGCAAGTCTTAGCCAGAAACAGAAACACTGATAAACTAACTCCAAGTGTTCCATATCTGGTGGCAAAAAATAATCCAAGTTTTTCTTTCAGGGAAAATCCAACTTTACTCAAGTAACTTGTAGAATTGTTGACTATAAACATCAGACAAAATGATTATTCCCCCATTAGCCTGCCCAGCACCTTAAAACAGAAGGTTCATCCCCTTACACCAACTCACTGCTCTGCCAGCAGCAACTCCTATTTAAGGTAACAGACCCTGTTCCACCCACCCCGTGATCTGAGCTTTAGTTTGTCACTAAGTGTTCTGATTTGTTCAGTGAAGCTGAACTTTCAGTTCTTCACTTCCTCCTCCCATTGGCAGTTGCAGCAAAAAACTTGTGTATATAAACCTGAGTGCAGACAGCAGTTCTGCTTCCATCTACACAAAATATCTGTACAGTACATGCAAATGTTTTAGCCTCCTTTATTAAGTGAAACTCTGAGTCATCCCTTACATTGCTATTTGAATAAAGTGACTCTTAAATCCATTACCTGATTTTCTTTAGCAGAAGATTCCAAGAAAGCTGCATTCCAGGACTCTGCTAAAGCTTTCCCTTCTTCATAGCTGATCACCCTGACCAAAGAAAGAAAAGTATGTTTCTTATAACTTGCAGAAGAATTGGAATCTGATGTGTCAAGAAATACCTCAGAGTACCAAAGCACATAAGTGCACTGTAATAGGAATGTCTTGTGAAGTCTGATCCAAAGCATTTGCTTTTGGCTGCTGTCAAATGCACTACTGGGCCAGGTAAAACCGCTCTGTGGCCCAGAAGAGCAGTTGTCCCAAAGTATTGCTTTGTTTTCATAATCTGTAATATCATCTGGTATTGCTGTTGTGACAAATACACTTCTGTTACTTACTTTGAAAAAGCCCCGGAGTGTTAAATGACTGCCCCTGGAACCTCACAGCAAAAATCAACATTACAACAGAAGTTCATGGCTCATAGTTCACATTCTGGACACAATTCCTTTGCCAGTAACTTATTTTAACCTACAATTTGATTTTAGCTCTGGAAAGCCAAGAACAAACCCAGTGTGTTGCAGCCACAGGAATGTGGGCTGCTGCCTTGCATTTCCCACATTCTGGAGTTCACATACCGTTCCATATGCAGGTCTTTTTTATTTCCAACCAGCATAATGGGTATTCTGTGAAAGAAAGTTCAGAACTTCAGAACAGTTACAGTATACTGAACAAAGCACTAGCAACATGCCTGCAATGAAATGAGATGAAAGTGTCACTACTTACTGGACTTTTCCCACCATATCCAATAACTTGCCATGGATAACTTTTATCACTTCAAAACTGCAAAATAAAGGGATGAAGTCACACATGCACTCTGATGTTTATCCTCAATACCCAATACACAAGCAATTAAATGCACATGTAGGCTGTGTTTAAAACTTACTCTATGTATGCACATCTACAAAGATGCTGGAAGTCTTACCCATTTGTGTAACAACAGCAAACTGGTCCCAGCAGCAGCAGAGACCAGCCTGTGCCTACCCTTACAGCCTCCCCAGTTATGGTATTTGCAGAATTAAATAACATTACCCAGGACTGATGCATCTAACACAGAATCACCCAAAGTCCCTCCCACCTCTCATCTGGTTTGTATCTGCAGTGAGAAATTTAACTGCTGCAGTCCAACAATCCTGGATGAGTATGTCAAATTAAAGCAAATTGGAAGAAAAAGTAATTAGTTAGGCAAGCTCCATCTTAAAAGAACATATTGTTTTTTAACATTTATTTCATATATAATTATTAAGTTTTCCTTACGTGAAAGCCAAAGGGAGCCTAAAATTCTAATTGTCTACGGAAAGTGAATAAACTGATCTGCAAGATGGCATTGAAACAGTGATTATTCAAACACCCTTTGTCTGTTCCCCTACCACGCAGGTGAAGTTTGGATGACAGGAGGTAAGAAGCAGTACTGTAAAATATCAAGTCAAAAACCTCACTAACAAAATCCACTGGATTTGACATTTGCTACTTCTGAGAACAAGCTATAAACGGGTTTGAAGAGCAGATGTTGTGCTCCTCTGGTTACATTATGGAAAAAATGCTGGTACACAAAGTGCATAACTTGGAATTGTTTTAAAGAGAGGCACAGGCTCAGGGATGAGACACGCAAGTAGACAACAGAAAAGGGACCAAAACTTTTCCAGTTTCCAAGGTTGTTAGCTACAGGCAGTGTCTTGACTTGCACTGCATTTCAATTAGAATTTCAAACTCTTAAAAATAGAGCAGCACTTGAACACACTGCCAGCTCAGAACAAAGACCTGGTGCCTAAAAACACCATCCAAAGCATTAAAATATCTCACTTCTAGAACAATAAACTCTGCCACATTTAAGATGGATTTTCCATCAAACAGGTCAATTTGTCTCGCTCCAGCAATAATATTTGAGACTGTATGGAACACAATGCTTCCCCCATGCTCAGCTAATAGTTTCTGTGTATCCCATCAAGAAAATGAGTTCTTTGCAAACAAAAGCATGACTTAGTCTGGCACAAATTTCTACTGGTAACTCAAATAGGATAGTACAGATTACATGAAAATGTGGAATCAATGAAAGGACTTTAGGGACACAAGGAGCTTATACTGGAAAGGTACTAGTGAAATTCTAGTCTTGAGAACTCATCTTGGACGCTCATAATTATTTAGAAAATAAGAGTTGGATGGAGCTTGGCTGTGACAGAGTTGAGAGGCATCGCTACGCACAGAACTGGGTGACCCTGCAAACTGAAAGGATAAAAATGCTACCAAAAAACCCATCTGCTGCAGACCACAAAACTGTTTCTCAGTCTGAAGCAAGAGGAAAGACCTTAGCACACTATCCCCAGGCTGAATCCCTAGGACAGTGCAATCACTGCTTCCTTTCCCCTATTAGAGGTGTTGTTTCCAGCTAAGCCAGAAAAATGCCACAGCACCCTGGCGAGTCCTCGCCTGAGGCTCCCGTGCACACAATGCTGCCAAGTGCTCTCGTCCAGCCTGGGCTGTCCCCAGTCCTGGGTACCTATCTGCTTGTCTAAGATCATTCACAGGCTTCCTTTCTTAGTGAAAATACTACAAATAAAAAACTGATCCTTGTTAACAGATCAAGGTGGAAACCACAGGAGAAGTGCTATTTAAACTCAAACACAATTCTGACACAGAAAAAAATTGCTAAGAACTGACAGGAATGAAACTGGTTTTACCAATTAATGTTCTAGAAAGCCTTCCACATTAATAATGTTGAAAGGAGCAAGGACAAAAAGGAGCAAGGACTGACCAATCCAAAAATAGCACCATCACATCAAGCTGTGAAACTGAGATTTGGAGACCATAAGAGGTCCCTTCCAGTTCTGTCAAGCAAATGGGTTAGAGCAAACAGTTCTATGTGTGAAATACAAAAAACATTACTAGCTGTCAGATAAATGTGTTACACAAAATCATGGAACCTAGCAAGATACAAAATTGGAATTTAATTAAGATGAACTAGAGCAAAAGCCTTCCAGTAACCTTGCTGCTGAGAGCCTGGGAATATGAAAAATGTAGGGCATTAGCTTTTTTTCAAGTCCTATTTAAACTTCCCACTGGAGGTTAGCAGGGAAGATGATAACTTTAAAAAGAGCATTTCTATCAAGTCTGCTGTCAAAGCTCTCCCCCAACTGGATCAATACTTGGATCAATACACACACTTTGACAGAAGTCAGGACAGGTGGTTGCTGTGATTTCATTGTCTGGGCAAGTCCTCAAAGCTACCAGAGTATTGTGGAAGACCTTTCCTATCACCTAAACACTGTCTTGATCCAGAATATAAGGAATTGAACAAGACAGGATCACTGACACTTTGAAATTTAAAGGAAGAAACAACAACAACAATAAAAACTTTAAATAAATTGATCAAGATTAAATACTGATGAAAAGACTTTTGACCTACAGCCTTAACCTAGTCTGTCCTCTTTGTATTTTTACCGTAACTTGGTTTAACTGACTGAATGCTACCACAGAAAACAGATGTTCATTTCTTCACCTGCTGAGCTCCAGACATCACGAGGCAACAACTGGAGTGGCTAAGAACGTGTCCTTTAGCTGCTAAACAGGGAAGAGCACAGGTTGCAGAATCCTCTGAGTGATGTACACTGGTTTCAGTCAAAGGCACTTTTGTCCTCACCATTTATTAGTGAACATTTTTGTGTTTGCTTTAGGAGTGGAGCATTGTCTACTTAAGGCAGAGAGTACGGACTCCTATTTCATACCAGTTACTCAGCACCAACACTGAACCTCTCACCAAAAAACCCAGACCCAATGGAGTTTGGTATCTCTAGATACACATAAAAGCCTAACACATGCTTGCCCTTCCCAACTTCAGAACTGAAGATGAAAACCAAGAATCGAGAACTGTGAAATCTGTTCAACATTAAAGACCTTGCAAGCAGCAGAAGTTTATAACCAGACTGTATCCTTCCTTTGAGAAGACAAGAGAGTCAACAGGCAAGCTGCTTTACCTGTCTTTTATGACGGTCTATCAAAGAGCTTGAAATGACCAGTTTTGTTTGATTCAGAGGAAAAGATATGAAACACTTCAGCACTTATAAAAAGCTCATCTGTTGCCTTGAAAGTAGAAGGGAAGCATTAACTTCTCTTATACTTGATGAGAGTGAAAGGTCTACAGTCTTAATCACTTTATTCAAACAAAAAATTTAGAAAATATTCAGCTGTCGTAATGAAGATGCTGTATAATATTAGAAAATCAACACCTATTCAAGGATAACCTTGAATATTATAAGGACAGATTTAAGTTATTTAAACAAAGCAAGATTACCAGAGGAAGGGAGGAAATAACAGAAGATGACAAAGCCGTATGAAGGATGATGTGTCTTGCATGACTCCAGGTATGATGGGCTCTGTCCTTGTGTCAGAATGGACAGGGAACAGCACAGCCAAAAGAGATTGACTGGGACAACCATCAGGGAAGATTATTGGCTGCAGAATGCCAAGAGACAGTCTACAGTCCAAAAGTCATATATTGCTGTTTATATGAATATTTCTATGGTGAATCAGGACAATTCAAGACAAGAAGTCAAAGGAATCTCAGTACTGTAAAAAGCTACAAGGCTGAAGGAATGATCTAGCAACTAATTGGGTACTTCACATAAACGTACAGTGCCCTTTAGCTTCATATTTAAACCTGCCTTTGTATCTGATGCAAGAGCAATGAACTCTACTTATTTCTGAAATAATTCTTTGAACTTTCACTTACACCTGAAAACAATGTAGTTTAACACTGTTTCACTTCTTACATGGTACCTTGCATATTAGTCTGCAAAGTGTCTGTGACATTTGGATCTGAGGGGACATTTCTGAAAAAACATCAATAATCATTCCTATTATGTTTCTAAGGTAAAGACAGATTAATTGAATGAATCACACATAAAATATACCAGAGGCAGGAGCTAAACCCAGAAAACACTTAAACAGAAGAACACAAACAGATTTTATTACCTTTTTATTGACGTGACTGAATAAACAAGAATGTAGCCATTGATGTCTATGGAGTACGTCTGAGGAAATATGGAGTATTCATCCTGTGGAAGGAATATTGCATTTTAAATTAAGGGTGCCCCAGTTCAGAACTTGATGCCATCAGATCACCATCAAGTAAGTTGGTCACATGTCTAAGACATGAGGAGCATTTTGTATAGGTAGTACTTTCAAAATTGCTTTCATTGTAATATCACGTGTGGCATCTTTACCAAACCAAGAGAAAGCTAAAAGTCAGTCTGTACGCTCTACAGTTTAATCTACAGCTTTTATGGTTTATTCCCTCTAAGACTATGGATGAGCTGAAGCTCTTCCCAATCCTCTTATCCTGCTTAATTATCTGTTTGTATTAGTACAAAACATCTACTCTGTCCCACCACTAATTAGCAATTACGCCTCTTATCTTGCTGGTGATACATTTCAAAATCTTAATTTCAGCAGCTGATGACAGGATCTAGCAGTTTGTAATTTCAAGTGACACTGATCGCATCTAAATCTGGTGGGAAGTGAATAATTGTGGCTTACTAACTAATGCTTATCAACTACAGATGCAAAAAATACAGTTATTGGTTGCTTTATGACAACTATAAGTTTACATTATATGACACATGTTTACATAAATAAAAAAACCAGACAAAACCATCAGAAAATTACTGAATTTATTACCCCTCTAGAAAAGGGACTGACCAAACAGGCAAACAAAACAGACTGACATATTGCAGGTGATGCAACACAAATACTATGAATCTAATGTTAAAAACCTGTTCCAACAGATATTCCCAGGAAACATTTCCATTTTGACAAGAGCCATACTTCCTAATGTATGAGTTCTCAAATTGTTAAACCCATGCTTTTGAAGATGGTAATTTTAGCTGAAAATCAAATAACCTCTCTGTTATTGTCATGGCTGAACAGATGGAGCAGTGCAATCACACAGCTTAAATCTAGACAGCCAAAAGGAATCAAACTTCCCTAACTGGCAGAAGAGGAAAAACTCTTTATAAATCAACTTCACAGATCCAGCCAAAAAAAGTTTGAACGAATAACACTTGGCAAAAGCTGCACTCATTTGCCTTTATTGCTACACACTGAGGGCAGCCCTCCCCCATCTTCTCTGAAATGCCAAAGTGCCACTCCAGTTGGATGTGAAATCCCAAAGTCAATACAGAAGGGATCTGAGCTAAGTCTGTGTAAAACAGGTGAAAGTGCAACTCTGTAGTGACTTGGCTTTACCCGGAATTTCCCAGGACTGCCCCCAGCTGGAATTTGGTGTTAGGCAAGATTTCCTTTTACATTCCTCTTCTGTGACCCTGTATCAAGACCCCTGTTGAACTGAACTGCACAAAGCTCAGTAAATATCCAGGAAAGGTAAAGAGGCACTGGACAGAAGAGGAATACCAAGAAAAATACGTGCCATAATCTCAACTGTTCCTAATTTGTTACTTTATTTTTAGCTTGTTAGGAGATGGAAAGAAAGCTGCCATGCTCTCTGGAACTTGCAGGTCAAATTACAAAATATGACAAGTGATAAAACAACATTGCTACAACTTAACAAATCTACAATACAATTCTTGCTGTGCTGTATACACATGAGGACTCCCTATGGGCCATTAAGCAAGACAGACTTGAGAAAGAAATCTGTCCAAGCCACACCTTCCATAACCCAACATCATCTCTCCCCTCTAACCCTGTGAGCCAGAAATCAAAGTTCAAATCGTTCCATGAAGAATTAACTCTGAAAATAACCACAGGCTGGGAAAGAAGCTATTTAGGTTCCACAATACTGTATAACATTAAATCAATCCTCAGAAATAGAGGTATGCTGGTGGTGAGTCACACTGCCTTCCCAGAAGGCAACTTCCTCCTCAAAGAGGAATTTTTCTTTTATCACTACGTACACAATCGGAGCTGTAATGCAAGTGTACTTACAATGGCACAGAGTGACACCTATGGAGCTCGCTCTGCTGCTCCCACTCCTCAGCCTGCCCCTCTCTCACACATACTCTCCTCTGCAGAGAATTCCCCATCCAGCAATCCTGCTCCGGATGTGTGGCCGGTGCTGTGCTCAGACACCTCTGAGTGATCACACATGTTGGTGATGAGCACCACGGGCTGACACCACATAAATACAGCATGGCTATTCCCCAGCCACACAGCTCTCTTCCAAGAAAGCAATCAAACATACCTAGAAGGTTACAACCCTCCTGAACAGTCTCCCAGCTATGAGCAGGTGTCCTGCAGCTTTAAAGCCTTAAGTACTGGCAGCATATTTTACAACACTAACATTGTTCAACACTACTCATAGTTTGGAAAAACCCAAAGGCATAGTATGAGATCACGCAAGGCAAGAGCATGTAAGCAAAAAAAATATTTTAGGATAAAAACACAGGGATTTAGTGGGGCCTGGTGAGTTTTTTCCCCCCTAATACAGAGTCTCTCAAAAGACGCAGCACTTCTGTGCACGAGTTCAGCCAAGCAGCACCACGTAATGCACACCTGTACCTGTAAATAATGAACACCTGCACTTCCCAAAGCTCCCCAGCACGCTGCAGGACACGTGCTCCCTGTCATTACCTGGAGCTCGGACACACACGTGAACCATCACGTTAAAATGCAGACAATCTGCAGCAGTTTATTGGTAACTCAGTAAGTACCACCCACATGAATCTGTCTGCTGCCAGTGACTGCTCCATGGACACAAGTCATGGTGGTGTAGCTGGAGCACACAAACTGGAAAAAGCCATGAAAAATTTCCCCATGGTTTATTAAAGTGACATACTCCATCTAAAGCAAGACTGCTTATTTACTCTGTAAATATCACACAAGCTACTAATGAACTTTTGGGACATCAGAGTTAAGGTAGTTCCCTTTTCCCTTTTTTAGGCACTCATTCAATAGATAGGGGGAAAAAACCCCAGTAAAACGAAACACAAACCAAAACCTTTAAATAAACACTACAGAAAAAGTTCTTTAGTGACTAAACAACAAGTCAGGATCATTTTTAACTTAACTTTCACCTCTGAATGCACAGTCACTACCAATTTAGCTCAGCAGGAGTATGAATACCTGCTGTTGTAACTTGGAAGAAAGATTCAAAGAAAAATAACTTACCTGGCCAGCAGTGTCAACAAGCTGAAGATGATATTCTTGGCCATTTACTGTGATCAATTTTGTAAAAGCTAGAACAAACAAGAAATACATAAACAGGTCAGAATTATACACAAGCAAGGGATCAGAACTCACTCATCTGTGCTATCATCAGCCAAGGCATGAAGAAAAAGAACTCCAGTTACAGGTTTTTAAGTAGCAATGAAAGGCTAATCAGGTGCTGTACTTTTAACCAGTCTATTGCAGATCGTAAAACTCAGAAATTTAATTTAAGATTTCAAATTTCAGATGATTCTCACATTGGATGCAGCAGCTTCTTCTTCACTCTCTTAAGAGGAAAGAGGGAATAAAAGGAATAAAAAGGGGTTTTACATGCATTTCTAAGAGACTTCCAGACAACTGCAATTTGTGGTAACACAAGGCACTTAAATTCAATTGGCATCAAAGCTAAGTTTGAACTTATTATAGGATATTTTCCTTGTTTCCCAAGCAGTTTAGCAAGCTCAATTTCCTAAATGTAAATACCATGAAGTAAGTAATCTGGATTGAAAAAAGGAAAAACTCTTTGGGGGCTAAAAGACACAGAACTTATGATTATATTAAACCTAAATAACGACAATTAGTTAAAAGTTCACCATGTTGCTTTCACATTTGCTGTAGCTGCCAGCCTATGCAGTCCTCAGTCACGAAGTACATTCAGTCCCTAAAAGTGATGAGAATTGCTGCTCTTCCTCAGATTCATGAAATGCCAACACGCTGTGAGCCGAGGAATCTTACTCAGTGTTTGTGTTATGCAAGTGCAAAAGCAAACAGTGTCACAGCTCTTGCAGGAATAATGTCCCAGCCAGAGCACACAAGCCTGGCTCTGGAGGTCTGATCTGGCCTTCAAGACACACTCCAGACACCACTGCTGGACAGTGCTGATACACTGAGTAAAGTCTGTGTTATCCTCTAGTTGGGGTGGTTTTTCCAAATATTAACAGTCCTCACAAACCTCATCTGCCCCTGTAGTGATGAGCAGGGAAACAGAGCCAGAGGAACAGGTCACTTAGGTGAGTTAAACTGTCCAACAGCTTCCAAAGCTGCACAGCAGAACGTTTCTGACCCTGCAGTGCAGTCCCTGCCCAAGCCTGAAGTAGCTGGAGTTGGCCAACTTTCCTCCTCCCAGCCAGAGCTCATTGCCCTGTCAAGTTCCCACAATGTGAGCATTATCTTGAGTAAGTGGGCTGAAATAGCTGAAACTGGAGGTTTCAACCCACCTCATAAATTCAATCCTTGACAAAAAGGAGCAATTCAAACAGCAAAGCCAAGCTAACAGTGTCTAAGTTAACAGTGACAAGTGTACCTATAGTTTCCATTACAAAATCAGCAAATCACATTTGAAATGGAGCCTCAAAGAGAGCTCCAGCCTTACCCTGGCTATCCCCTAAGAAAGCTGCTTTAATACATGGGCTGCCCTCAAATCAGTCTGCACGCTGTTGTTGCTGCTGCACAAAAGTTTTGGGTTATGAAACACGAACCCACAACAGCTCTTTGCCTTGGATGAATGCTGTGATGGGGACACATGGTTTGTTTGAACAGATGTTAGCAGGCAGGGTTGCTATATACAGTGTCACTGCTTGGAGTCAGAAGGAAAACAGGCTCCTCTGGAGACACACTGCATTAACAGGTGTATGGGAGTAGCAGCCTCTCCAGTCTCTTGACACTTCACATTCACATCAAAGCACTCTGCAGTCAAAGTAGCGTCAAGAGCACCATGAAGTTAATATTTAAAAAGGGACAGACGGCAGTTTTTTCAGACTATTCTAGAAGCCTAGAAGAGACACAGCAACTATCAGAGATATCATCATAATCACCATTACTGGAAGCAGAGTGTGACAGAGACAGGAGAAGGGAAACAGTGGAGGAGTCACCACAGCCTGGTGAGGAGAGCTGTTAATGCAGTGCAGAGCCTTGCAGCACTAAGCACAGCCCACTGTGTGAAGACAAATCTGCTTCAGTGAAGTCACAACTAATGACTCCCATTTCTTCGCTGAAGCTTTTTAAAAACAATCCTGGTTAAGAATTTAATTTTGTGAAAAAGCTGGTCCCCTTGATCCAGAGGAAGCGTTCACTTCCAATTCCCTCACCTATCATCCTGGGACTTCTGCTGTGCTTGTGAAGAAGACAAACAACAATAAAATACCTGCACAACTGAGCTCTTTCTGGTAGGCCAAAGACACATTTCAGCAGATCTGACCAATCTCTGCACCCCTAAATCATAATGTGAGCATCTGCAAAACACGGCGCATCAACTGGAACACGGATTTTGGAACAGGACATTCTCACACCTTGCAACACATAACTCCAGTGATCATCACTACCTGAAGATCAAGTACATTGCAATTAGACCAGCATGAATGAAATGATTTGCATATGCAATTCAAATGGCAGCTGCTGTGGAAACAAGCTATTATAATAAAAAAGCCCCAAATAGTAACAGGCAAAGAAATGCAGGCCTTTAGATCAATAGTGATACTGAGGAGAGGTACAAGAGTGCTGGAACATCACTGCCATAACATCACCACTGGCTGGTAGCTAAATACAAACACCTCACAAGGATCCCTTGGTTACCACCTCCTGCATCCCTTTCTACTCCTGCATTCCAAAGGCAATGCCTGCCACTAATCTACCAGGACATCTTTCACAACACTGAGACGTGTGATGCAACAGAGCTGGTTTTAGTTCTCCTCAGAAGCCTCGCTTGCACCCCTTAGAAGGCTGCTCTCCAGCAGCTCCTGAGGAGGAGCACAGTTCACCCTTCCAGGGCAGTTGCCAAAGGCATGTGTAGAAGCTTAGCCTTGAAGATTCTCTAGCAGACTCATCTAAACCTATAGGTGCCCTCTCCACAATTAGTAGGGGTCTTCCAGCCCCTGCCCCTTTCTAACATGCTTCTACTCCCATCTGTATTAAAAACATGGGATGGAGGTAGGATGCCCATGGGGGAAGATGTTCCTTTCCTTAGGGAGCCAGTGAGGCTGTTTAGGGGAGAAAGGAAGACCACAGAGCTGTGAAACAGTGCTAGAAGCCTCTCTAGAACTGCAACAAAAATCAAAAAGCAGCCAGGCAGGCCTTGGAGGACACATTTGAGGCTTGGGCAGTCGAGTTACCTTACCTACAACACAAGACATCCCTGCAAAGATGGGGTGGGTGCAGTTATGTGCACATCTTCATTACCTGTTCCTTCTGACCTATTTGAGTTTCACATTCAGATTCTAGTTTTCATTCCTGTAAAATTGTTGAGTTTTAAATCGCACTGGCCTTAGTTCATGTGAGCTGATCTACCTGCAGAGCCCCATCCAGCCCAGTGTCCACACAGACTCCCTGCACACACTCCTGCTCTCCAAGGATCTTCTTCCCTTTCCAACATTCCTGCAAGTCGTAGTTCCACCAGTTTCTCAACCTGGCTGTTTCAAGAATAGCCACCATTGAGATGTCGCTCCTGTTGGGACATTCAGACAGGGAAATTCTCTTTCCTGAGAGATTATCTCTCACTGCTGCTGCCACAAAAGGATACAAGTTACTCTTCCTGATATACAAGTTTAGTAGAAGGAACTGAATTCAACATGCTCCTTAACTGAAATAAATTAACTTTTCTGGTGCTAATGTAATATAAGCAAAGGAAAACGTAGCAGTGAAGCTGTGCTAACCTTCACAAACACTAAGCAAAATCTGAGGCACCTTATTCTCTTTTTACCACTACCAAAGGTAAAGATTTTCACACTTAAAACCTGAACTTGCTACAATATTAGGTCTTACTCCTATTGCTCAAGGCTTATAAACTACACAACTTGATCCTGTAAGAGCTTGACTACAGACTGCCTTCTATACAGTTTAGCCTTACAGTCAACATTTTGTGCAATTTTAGTATTTGAAGACAAAAATGATAAAGATTGCATTACCAGCAGTACTGCAGCTTTCTACCCTTTCTTCACTGCTGGTAGAATACTGTAATAAATTATCAATAACAATTTTCTGGAGACAGAACAGAAATTACATCAGCCAGACTATCCTTTCCCACATACCCTTTTCATTTCCAAGATTTTTTACATGTATAGACCCAACAACCAGATGAAACTGAAAAGGTTTTATAACCTACCATAACGTTCTGGAAAAATGCAACATTCTCCAACACTGTCCCTTAGTACAAGAACCTGGACTTTTCAACCCTCTTTTTCCAGCATTCTCCACCAAATGTGAAATCACGAGCTTGGAAAAGTGTTAGAGTTGACCACATACTTTGTGTCTTATGACCCTGTACAGAATCAGAAACACAGCTGGGAGTGTCCAAAGACTTCACTAAACAAAGATTTATATTAATAATAAAAAAATTTGAAATATTATATTCTTAAGTCAAAAGAATTCTTTTATACTTAACCCATCAAAACTAGTTTCACATCTGTCTTAAAACATTTTTCAATAAATTTAAAATTTTAGTGTTAAATTAGAATATGTTCTCTTTTCTGTTCTTCACAGAAGTATTTTTTAAAACATTATCTCTATCAGGCCTTCTGGGGCTTAAAGATGGGACAGATTTCACACTGTTTTGAGCCCCAGGGCATAACTTTTATCTTTTCAACCTTTACTTCCCAGCAATGTTTTCTGATGTCAGATGGACCCTTCAATTCTCTACCTTTCAGAAAGCAAATTCCTCCAGCCAGCCACAGATCACAAGACTTACACCAGATGAATAATGCTGTTTGTTTTCCAACAAGTAAGAAATCCAGTGAAAAATTAAGGCTTTTCAAGATGTCCCCTCCCAACAAGTCTTCATGGCTAGGACACGCTCAATGCTTAAAACTCAGATCAAGCAAGCAGTGCAGACTATGAGAGTCAAGTAAGTGCAAAATTGATCTACAGTGTACTTCTGTATAGTTCAGAAATGCTACCAGAGTGAGACACACAGAGTTACAAACAGCAGTTACAGACAACACGTAAAGGATGAAACAAGCCAATCTTGTACCAAGGTGTCAAAATCCTAGAACAAGACACAGACTCAGTATTTTGTAGAGACTTTGACTCCATGTCTTTTAATCTTTATTCATCCCCATGTAGCTGCATAAAACTAAAAGATTATTTGAAATAATTTGCATTTATATGTCACAGGTAGTGAAAAATAACTTCTCCTAAGTGACATTACAAGATTTAAAATATAGAAACTTAATCCCCAGTATTTTGCTAGCAGCTTTAATTCAAGACATACCTGACTTATAATTCAAACAAAGTAAAAAGGGATGATGAAAAGTGTTAGTATTAATGACACCTGTATAAGAGCTGACATTCAGGCCAAGGGCCAAATTATCCACTCTGACTTGCTAAAGCAAATTTAGAGCTTCTCAGAAAGTAGTATTTGAATTTTACTTCTAAGGAATACAATAATCCCAAGTAAAATATCTTGATAGCCACTGATTTGTAATTATATACCACATATATATTCAAAAGAAACCTTGTTCTGCTGATTGCTTCATTCAAACTTCCAGAGTATCACATAGGCTTAACATCCTACTGTAGAAATTCAAAACACTAAAATGTGTGCTACACTACTGCATTTCAGAAGCCATTAAAATACAAGAACCCCAGGGCTACGATCATGAAACCAGTTTTATTTGCCACATGACTAAAGTAAGACAATATGATCAAGTTACTCAGCCCAGCACTGCAGTTGTTCAAGTGCTTTATGGCCACTGCAAGCTCAGAAAGAGGTGGCTGGATTGTAATGAATGTCAGGTAACCTCTGAAGTGACTTTTTGCTCTTGGCAGCATTTTTAGCATTAGTGTCTTTACTCACCTGCTGTGCCAGCTACTCACAAAGGTGCTAAAATTACTTTTTCAAAAACTGCTAAGAGAAAAAAAACCACTTGAGAAGTCAAATACCCAGCATTTGCAGCAAGCTGACTGTGTACCAGCCTTGTTATCAAGCTGCTGGAAAGGAGTAGTTTAAAAGATCACCTTGTTATCACAGCCACAGCATGCCTACCTTCTAAGGTAATCGTTTAATCCTGATGGGTACTGCTGGCTTTCTGTTCATCTGGATATATTGATCCTATGTAAGACTTTGGAATACTTGTGTTTAGTGGCACATTTTCATACAGTGTGATGTAAGAAATTTAAAGTGCCCCAAGTATATCCGGGGAAGCAGATGTTCAAAAACATACATAAAATATAAGGAGATGCATTTAGATTCATCAGGTGTCCCTTCATTTAGTGTTTAAAGTTCAGCTGTTTGGAGAAATATGCACACAGTGATTTCCATGCAAGCATTGGTTTGAAAGAATAATAAAACTTTGGTGGTAATTAACGGGCTTTAATGTTAATATGTAAATACCCACATATGTAATATGTATAACCCCAATGGCTTCTGATACAGGTCAGTTTGGTACAGAAGAGCAGCTTGGCAATAATTTACTTACTGTTCTCTATGGTTGGATCATATGAATCAACAAACTGTCCTTCCACAAACTGAATCGTCAGTGAAGATTTTCCTGTAAAAAAGGAAATAAAAATCCGGAATGAAACAAGTCTCCAGGTTGTTATCACTTCACTGCTCACTAGTAGATACACCAATTTTCTATCTATCCAATATGAGTTCTGTGTGGTTCATTTAAACCATCTATACATGACAACTGACCTATTTTTAATTTAAGTGCCTATTTCTAGTAACTGGGTCTCCTGAACATATAAAAAGCAGTACAAAAGCTACTTGGCGCATGTGTTCTGCTTTTGTTTTAACGGGGCATAATTTAAATGACTCCTCCAGTTTAAAAAAAAAAAAATCTGAAAGCAGCAGTGCACAATCCTCATAGAACTAAATTTAACAAACTGCTATACTTGGAATGTTTTTCTGTCAAGAAGCAAGTAAAATTCAAAATAATTTTCAGTAACCACAGAGAAAACTTGGATAGAATTAGCCAAATTTGGTTTTACTTGGAGACTGGACATATTTCCCATGACAAAAGGATGATCTCAAAATTCTTGGGACCAATATACTCTCCTATTAATCCTCCTACTGCCACACCACAACAGGCCTGTGGATGCTATATTTTAAGCAGTGACTGAGGGGGTATAATTGGATTTTTTTTTTAAAAGCAATTTAACTGCTACTTTAGCAGACAATGTGCCCCATTTCAGTTAAAGAGTAATGCAAAGCACTGAACTTAGTAGCAGATTGAAAAAATGAACACTCATTTAGTCTTGAAAGATTTTACAAGATGGTGAATCACATACATTGACCAAAAAAAGCACCTTTAAAGCTCTGCAGCTGAAGACTCCTCAAAGCATTACTGAAGCCTTAATCCAATTTCCATTACAGCACATCTTCTACATTTGGGAATCTCCTAGATCCTATTACATTATGTTTACTGGACAAATACACTCTTACAAAGATTGCCAAGTGCATTAGCTGCTTTTGGACACAATTACATTCTTCATGCTCCTTTATACTTTTTTCATCGACAAGAAGCACAAACAAAATACAACCTCAAGTTAAAATTTTGACTCAAGACCATCCGACTCTGTGGAAACCTCTCAATGACCTCTTAAGTAACCAATGCCAAGGTGGAAATACACAGTATCATTGTTTTCAATAATAAATTGCTTTGGGTAAAAACTGCCCACTTCCAGGACTCAGAAAAAGTTCTTTCCTAAGCATTCCTTCAGGAGATATTAAAAAACGAGTTTTCCATTTCATTCTCTGTCATGCTTACCCCTTTGCTGTCTCCTATCAATCATGACAGTTTATTGAAGAAACAATGCTAAACAAATTCCAGACAAACCCCACAAAGATCAACCACCACCAAAATTTTATCAAGTTGCTTTTTCTAAAATCAAGTTCTTAAGATACCATTTCTGGTCTTATCTAACATCACAACTGAAGGTGTCACGCTCACAGTGCATGAGTTGACAGAGCACATTTCACTTTAAACTGTTGCTCCAGCAAGGCACACACACACCCCAAATCATCCTAATAAAGTAAGATTAAGGATTGAAACCGTGCACCCCAGCAACTTGCTGAAACTGTGTATTTTGGACACCATTTAGAAAGTGAGCAAACTTTCAAGCTATTTCTTCTTTAGGTATAAACTTACGAAGTTGCTACCCAGAGTTCACGCTCCCAGATTCTTTGCCAATACCAGAACATCAAGAACTCCATTTAAAAAATAAACTACCCCTACATTAGGCTGTTAAATCTTCAAGATAAGAGAGCTAAGTTCAGTAAAGATCATCACTGAACTTTCTTCCTCTTAAGAAGGATCCTGAACTAACTAAAGATCTGACTGCTGCTGTCTGTGCTAAGCCTGGAAACTGAACAGCAAAAAAAGTTGGAGCCAACAGAAAACGCTGCGTTTCACACCCAGCTGTATTAATTACTGCTTTCCTCCTAACAGTGAAAGAGGAGGAAACACAAAACCAGTGTTCCAACACTCTCCTCCTAAATTCCTCCAAGCTTTATAACAAGCCTTCCAGTAATGATGTGTCTGTGATCACAACAGGAAGTCTGCTTTCTTCCATGAGCCACAGGGAAGCTCTCCAGTCTGGGATTCAGCACCTATCCCCCCAGGGTAAGTGCAGGCAACCGTATCCCACTAAACCCAGGCTTCCATGGACATGAGAAATTGAAACCCTGAGTCATTAACACCCTGCCACAGTGCCTCAGCCCATGAGCAAGCAGCAAGCAGAACCACGTAAACAACAGCTTGGCTTGAACTTTGTCCCACAGGTTTTATTCCAGGCCTGTGACCTATGCTCGTGGACAGAGCAGAAAATCAAGTTGACAATGTAGCTCCTATCTGCTCTCGCCCCAGAAATATCAGGCAAGGTTTTCAGCAGGGATTGCAACACAAACACAACGTCCGTGAGGCCAAGGGACTGCGTACAACTGCGCCTGCCCGTGTGCCAGCTGCATCTCAGAGCACAGCAGGGAAGACACGGCTGTCTGGATGTGCAGGCACCATGGGCACACTTCAGCCTCAACAGCTCGAGAGGTCTGACACCAGCAGCAAAGGCTTGATTAGCTGTTTACTCAAGGGTGCACACCTCAAAGAGGCTCAGCTCTAATGTGCCTTCGCTTGGAACACAGCCACACGTTTTTTCAGTTTGCTGAGCTTCTCCTTGTAGCATCCTCCGTGCTGGTACATTCAACATATCCACTGTATTCAAGTTTTAGGAAAATAAACACCCACTGAGACCGAAAGGAGAAGTGACCCAAGCAGAAGCAAGGCTGGAAGCTGGGCACAAAGCCTTGCTACAGTAACTCAGAGCACCGGATACTCCATGGCAGAGTTATAAGCAAAATCCTCCACGTTTACTGACTCTCCTTCTCCCTTAAGTAACTGGGCAGAAGGGAAGGGCTGCGAGAAGAGTGTTTAGAATACAAATCCCAGGTGGCTGAAAACTCAAGTTGTCCAGAAGTACCCACAGCGTATTTGCATACACAATTCATTATTTATGGTATTATGTGAGAGTGGTAAAGAAAAGAGTTTTCCACTGTCAAAACAGAAAAGGAGCAGATTTTCAGACAGAAAGCCAGTTGAAAAACTAAAGCTGTCGTGTTTCTGTTCAGACACCAGACCACTTGTACCATAAAGCGGAACATCCCATAAACACTCTGACTAGTGCAAACACAGCACATCAGTTTCAAATGCCATTGCAATTGTCAAGGCAAAACAATTGCCAAATTGTGTTTTACTCATCCTTTTACTACTTGGACAAGAGCTGTGGTATTTATAATCCAGCCTTAAAATTCAAGCTTTACAACACTAGGCAGTTTACCAAGCAGAGGAGTAACTGAGCCTGGGTGGGCTCGGGGACAGCTGGGCTCCCCAAAGAGGTCATGCCCCTCTTCTGTGCACCACCACCTGCCTGCTGTCCCCATCCCACACCCCGCTCTCCTTGCAACAGGCAGGGGGAAAGCCCACATTAAACTCTCATCAGCAGCCAACTTCCCCCAAACCCAGGAGACAAAAATGATGCAACCGGGCAGCGAGCAAGTCAAACAACAGCTCCACAAGCAGGGCATTGTGCAAGCGGGGCTGTGCAGCTGCCCTCGGCCATGGCACGGCCGCGCTGACGGCCACGGGCAGCACAGCACAGCTTATCTCAACAGGAAGGGTTTCTCAATCCTGGAAATTGCCCACACAAGCCATCAGTAAACAGTTTGTCCTGCTCAAGAACAACAGCTACTGAAGAGCTGCAGTTCTGTTGGCAGTGTAGATGCAGTTTCTTTAACACATCTTTTGCTATTAAAATGCCCGATTATGTAGTTTGCATATTCATCAAACACTTAACAGCTGGCAGCATCTCATCTACTCCTACCACAAGCTTAGCACCTTACCTAAGCTAGTCTCTAGACTAACTTAGTAACTAGACTTACCTACTTAGTCTCATACTCTCCTTAGGTCTACCAGTCTTGCCTACAGAACAAACTGCTTTAGGCTTTGTCACAAAAAGCATTCAACAAATTTCATAATGAAACGTTGTCAGTCACGTCAAATTAGCTAAACCTGACTGCACACTCAACTTATTACACTGCACAGAGATGAAGTTTCCATACCAAAAGATACACTCGGTTTCACCTGAATGTTGGGATCTTTATCTTCTTTAATTCACAACACCAAGAGGCACAAAATGGAGACACTGACATTTCCACAGGGCAGATTATGTATTCATCCTCAGAGCGGGACTGAACGACTTCCTGGAGCCGATGGAGTCTAACTGGGTAGCAGAGAGGATTACAGCATCCCTCTTCGACAAAGATCTTCTCACAAGATCGCAGATTATCTCAGAACCCATCACTAGCTCATCATTCATCTCAGGCCACATCGTTAGCAACTTTCTACAGTTAATTAAGATACCCCCGCAGGTACTAATTATGGCAGTGTAGTTGCTGTTTTGCTGATCATTGCTTTGTAGTTCAGTGAATTAGTCTAATGACTATAAAAACGATACATCTGGGTCAATAAAGAATTCTGTTTCTAAATCTCTGGAGACAGCAATACAATGAGTAGTTTGTGTTTTACTCTGATGCAACTTAATTCTACTATTAGACTTTTAATTGTGAGGAATTATATAAATATCTACTTTGAGCTGTAGTTTAATACATTTTTGCAGTGATTTCCTCGTTATGTCAACATTACTGTAACAGGATTAAAAATTATTTTCTGAAGCTTAGAGACAAAACTCTTCCTCAATTCCTGCAAAGAGCTCAATTTCTGCACTTGCTCATGATATTCGTGCTTGATTTGCAACACAGAGTGGTGGCACTCCTCTCTCAACATGCTCTCTGAGCTTTCTGGAGGACAGACTAAAGGTTATAATCCTGTAAGAGTGAAAGTCGGAGGACCTCAATGACACATCTTTTGGTAACGTGATAAGGAGCTTCAAACACTGCAGAACCCTTTATGACAAACCGAAGAGTAGATCAGCTTATCAGGACAACACAAGCTCTTCTTTAACTTCTTTGGCACTCTGTGTCACTGCTACAACTGTTCCCTGCCTTCTCCTGAACTTTTTTTTATTAGCATATCAGGAAATACGTTTGACAGTCTAAGGCAAGGTTTTGTAGCATGAACTATTTCTGCTGGAAAAGAGGAGTTTCACATGATGGTCTGTAACACCAAGAGCATGAGCCTGAAGGGAGATGCTTGTTTCCCTTCCTTCTGCATTGCACAATCTTCTTGAGGTTTATCAAAGGTATTCCTCTGCAAGCCAGAAGAAATCTAAGAGCAGTCATTTAGAAACAAAGTCACACGGCTTCCTTTATTTTCTTCAGATTTCAAAGCAATTGGTCAAACTCACAAGAGTACTTCCAGACCCTTGCTAGGTTGGCAGCAATGAGCCTCCTGAACACAAGCCAAGAGTCCTAATGCTATCTAGATCATAATTTCTATAAGGAAAGCAAGAAGAGAGTGTGTGCTTTATTCCCTGATATTTAGCAGCAGGCTTGTTCCATCCTACAGCAGTGCTCATCCCTCAATGCTCACTTACACTTTGTTGCAAGGTATTACATGTCCAAGCAAGTATGTAGAGAAAAATTCCATTGCTTTCCTACAACAGCTTGTACTTCCAGGCAGTCCATTTTGTCTCCAATAAAGTCAGTAACCACAACAAAGGACTGTCAAAAGAAATCTTTTAGTTATTTTAGTACACAGTCCAGTTACCTCTGCTTGCTACCCTTGCTGGCAGAAAGCAGAGGGCTGCAGCTTTCCTGCTATTTCCCTTTTAATAAGTTAAATGAATTTTAATTCCACAAGTTTACTGTCAGTTGTCAAAGATGGGAAAAGTTGTTAGAAAGTTTTAAAAAAAGAAACCTTGAAAACCTCTGTGGCATACACCTCACCTGGCCATGGAATCCATGATTACCTGCCTTCATCCAAGATGCTTTGAATAGGTCAGGGGAACTGCATCCTGGTGTTCCCTAACTGCAAAGGAAATTCAGACATTCATACCCCAGACAGTCAACCTGTATTTTCTCAGATAAATACCATCCTCTGTATTCCCTTCACACTTCCTGCAGAAACTGTGCATCCCTGCAGCACAAGACCTAAAATAATTCAGGTGCCAGCAGAAATTCAACGGCGTCAGTAGGTGGGCGGTGAGCAACTGAGCTGTGCATCACTTGTATATTCTTCTACCACTACTATTATTTACCTTTCCTTTTCTATCCTATTAAACTGTCTTTATCCCAATTCCGTTTTATCTTTTTTCCTCAACTCTGTCTCCCATCCCACTCTGGGGAGTGAATGAATGGCTGTGTGGTGTTTAGCTGCCCACTGGAATAAACCTTAACAACGTCTAAAGGGAAGCTTATTAAGCTTAAAGATCAGACTCTAACATTTCAGTTTACGACACACTTAGAGGTAAAGAGCCTGAAGTTTGTACTGACTTCCTTTCCAAAGGGGCAAAATTCAACTTCTACTGCTGAGTAGAATTCAAGTCCTTTCCCCCTGTACACACACTTCAAGCAGCTCATTAGGTGTTTGAATAAACTTGACCTTTCCTTGGATCATTGGGTAAGTACAACATGAAATGAAATGTCTTTGAAAGATCCTTTTAGGAACTGCCGTTGTTTCATCATTAAATCAGTTTTAAATGCTATGTCATTAGAAATAACGCATCTCTCTTGCTTTAATGCATTCCATGCATTCCCCTTTTCCATCTTCAAGGTTTCAGTTTACACACAAGGGACCAAGCTTCCAAATTCTGGTCAGTTCTTTCTTGTGGCTATAGATTCCTGGGATGTACAACTTAAATTGCCTTTCTTTCTTCACCTGGGTTGTTCTAGCTATGGTTGCCAGCACCAGCTCTCCACCCTCTGCACAGACACTGCATGCTGAACACTCCAGTTCCATTAGGAAACAGGATAAACTCTTCCCCTTGCAGGTTTCCCTTGCATTCTCAGACCAGTAAGAGAGAAAGAGAACCCTTACCAAGATGAAAGGCCTCAGTTCCACTGACATGCAAGGCTTCCCTAAAAAGGACCTTTAGGATTGGAAACATAGGAGTTATGGTTGCCAACGCTGTGGCCACCATCCATCAGTCACTGCTTACAGCCACCACCAAGTAGAGGGGGCCAAGTCTCTGAAAATGTCACTAAACCTTTCCTGGCATAATTTAAAAACACAAGTCTAGGAACGTGACCCTGAGCATATTGTAACTCCAAGTAATACCAAAAGCAGCTGAAATGGGCGAGGAATAGACCATCTTGGCAGTACTACTGAAATGCACAAGACCAGAGGGCCTCAGTATCTTCTTGGAATTGCAAGAACAATGGTAAAAAATCTACTTCTCTTTTCCTTGTTGTAGGATGGCAAAAGGCAAGTACCTGATAAAATCCTGACAAGACAGTAATGGTAATATTCCCTCACTTGGTAACATTATCCAAGCAAATAATGTGATGTGCATTCTGTAACTACCGCTACGAAGTTTCAGTCTTACTCTGAAGGGAGGTCCACAGAGCTCTCTACCAACTGTAGCAAAAGCTGGTCCATGCGCAGGCTACTTTTACAATGTATTATAAAAACACATAAATCAAACTGCATAGTAAGATCTTGGCAACAACAGACAGCTCCACCCTGCAGCAGTGTGGAACTATGAGGTGGTCAGCCAATGTTTCAGGCTCTTTGTGCCACCACTGATGGGCCAAAGTCTGATGAATCCAATGCCAGCACTGCATGTGGCCAGCAAACCCTGACACTCATGCACAGCTGCTAGCAGCACCCAACATCAGCACACAGCACTATTCACCTGCTATTCCCATGCTGGGGGAAGTCCTCAAGGCTGCATGAAGCATCAGGCACTGCAGCACCAACCCTGAGAGCACCAAAATCTCTCAGCACAGAACAGGGAAGGTGATCTTCAGGGATGCTGACAAAGATTTGTGTTGACTCCTTCTTCCTCCAGCAGAGCAGGACATGGTCAACTCCATCACATCTCTGACCACAAATGCACTGGTAGATGCTGACACAGTTTGGATTAATGTTCATATTGTTGAGCCTTGACCACTTCTCCTGTGTTAGCCCAGCAGATCCATACATAACCATGCCAACATAAAAACCAGTGTGTGCCTGAACTGTTCTTTCCTCTACACAACTCTCTCCCCACCACGAGGTTTTGATCACTTTTTGTTATTACTGTTTTTTTCTTCTCCATTTCAGCTCTAGATCGTCTCTGAATTAACTGCATAGGCACCTTCCATGTCTGCTCATCACGAGAAGCTCCTCCCCTCTATTAATCAGGGTCGAAGAAAGGCACAATCTGTTAAATGCCACCTTCCCAGCCCTGCACTTTACCCAGCTGGAGTTAGTCATCAACCCCTCCCCACCAAAGCTGGCTGCAAGCCTCCTGCATTTACACACTTACCCATCTACCCAGGAGTAGCTGCTGAACACAGCAGACAATCTGTCAACAGTCAGGAAGGTTTAAAGTAATAATATACCAAAATCTCTGCATGACACACACGGGTAAGACAGGAGGGCAAAAATGAGACTCCAGGGTAAGAATAACACCACGTAGAATACCAGGAAAGTCATTAGAGCCCCCAACCCTGGGAAACGTTAAGGGAATTTAAGCCAAAGATCTGCCAGATATGACATGACATAGTTAATTTTGCCACAGGGCAGAGAAGATAGAAGAGGTAACCCTTGTTTGCTATATCATACAATCAAGTTCTTGCCTGCCATGACTGCCAGCTGGCTTTCTTACCTTCCTAACCAGCACGTACCAATCTGTTGGCTCAAAAGGGACTTCAAATTACGGGGTTTTGGACAAGAATCATATTTTTCTATTCAGTTTTCATATTATGCAGTACAAAAAGGTCACAATACAACACTCTGACCTTTGCAGGGAAGCAGAAGAAAAACATAGAACAAACCAAAAAAGTCCCACCACTGCATCTCACTCCCACCCTCCCCCAACCACCTGAAAGTACCCCAGGAGGATAAATGAGGATGACACCTGCAACTTGGCATTAAATTACTTTTCCGCAATCAAGCATCTTCCAGCCAGTCCAGCTCCAGCACCTGAGGAAGCCCTTGTAAATAGAAGCTGGATTCTTCACTTCCCAGTGCTCCACTAGCACAACCACACAGCTGGGACAAGCAGCTGAGCACTGAACTACAGTTTAAGACAACCTGAAGTCAGGTCAGGCTTCAGGAGACACAGCAGAACATTGTATTTGTCTGCTGCACAGGTGTCTGCACATCAACCCATCAGTTCTGCAAGTTTCACAATAGCTCCTCCTCTGTCCTATCACCACACTTGGGGATGAAAGTGTGATAAAAATGTGCAGTTGAGGAAGGACAAGCAGAAAACAGGTTTAGGTGTTAAGACTCCTATACACTCTGTATAAGGAACAAGACTGTGAAACATTCAGACAATTTGTTCTTCTTGCCTTCACTGTTCAGAAAAACTTGAATTACCTTCCAACTGAACCATTTTTACACTTAAGTTTTGCAACCTCAAAAGGTTTAAGAAGAGTTTTGATGTTTGTTCTCAAAACATGAAGGTCAAAACAGCACAACCAACACCTTCCTTTAGAATTTATTCACCAGGGTCAAACCATACAAAGGAAGCAAACACCATTTCCAATGAAGCAATGCAGAACAAGGTACTTCAGCATGCTAAGAAATATGGTGCTTGTTTATATGCACATTTCAAAGCAGAAACTTCCAGTTCTAATTAAAAAATGCTAATTTTGAAACAGATTTCAGAAGACCAAAAATTTGTTATTGATGGAATAACAAGCCTTGAAGCAAAATACACTTTACTGCATTAATGTCAAGTGCTTGATTGTTTTGACAGTTTGTGGGACAGATTTAATGGAGTTTTCCTACATATTATGCATCCCAGCTCTTTTGCATACAGCAGGAGTACCTTTAAAGGAGGTCATACATATTGAATGAAGTTTTGGCAATACAATCTGACAAGTTGTTGAAGCTAGACAGATGTATCCCACTAACTCTGGAGACAATGTTGTCAAGAGACACTTTCATATCCTAATTTTGTATTACACTTGCACATGTTTACATCCACACACTGAAGACCACTTATATATTACCTCTTTTTTCAAATTAAAATTAATTTAACTTCATACCCCACAGAACACAAATAACTAGGTTTGGCAAGCATGATGTTCTGGCTCCTGTAATCTAAAATACCCAAGAACACTGACAACCATCCCAGAAATACTGACTCCTCAATCTTTGAGATTTTAGTGTCATTAAAAAGGAGTGCTGAAAGAAAGATTCACTGTTTAAAGCATAATCTATCAGGGAATTGTGATTTCTGCAGCTGATATCTATTTAACATAGAAAGACCACAACTCTCCTGAACTAATCCTCCAAGTGTAACACAGAGTCTTTCATTCCTTAAAAGCCCTTCAGAAATCATGCACTCAGTCTTACGTCTCATAACCTTTGGCCATTACCCATAAACTCCTGATGATTCCATCCAAATCTAACTGCTGCACATTTCCTCCTCATGTCCTAGCCTCAAGTTCTCTGATTCACATAAGAAGTCCCATAAGAAATTCCAGTAGACTTCCCTTTTGCAGGAGTCCCTAAGGCTCAAGCTGGTCTTTTGCTTGTCCTACTTCATCTTGTGGAACATTGTGCTTGATAATCCAAAATCTGCTGCTTTTTCAGAACCTGTGTCATCTGTTTACACCACTGTCTCATCCTGCATCCTTCGTACAGCTATTCTTAAAATGCACATGTCCAGCAATCAAAGTGTGTATGGTAAACTGAGGAAGAACCAGAGCATCTCAACAATTAAGTAGCTCTGAGTCATCTCTACGCTCCAAGTATCGATAAACACAACCAAAAGAGGAGTCAACCAGGTTGAGGTGTCCACGGGTATTTGCAAGACACAGATATTTTGTCAGGTATCCTACCAAAGACAGAAGACCTTGCTGAGAAGCAACACAATTTAGATTTGTTTCCACTGGTTTTCCAGGTAGGAGGGCAATCAGTGACTCTGAATACCTTTCACACTGTTGGACAGGTTGTAGCCAGATGGGGGTCAGTCTCTTCCCCCAAATAACAAGCAATAGGTCAAGAGAAAACATTTGCACCAGGAGAGGTGTAGCTTAGATGGTAGGAAAAATTTCTTCACAGGAAGTGTTGTCAAGCATTGGAACAGGCTGCCCAGGGAACCAGTTGAGTCACCAGTCCTGGAGGTATTTAAAACGTGTGGATGTGGCACTCGGGGACATGGTTTAGTGGTGGACCTGGCAGCACTGGGTCAAGGGTTGGATTCAATGTTCTTAGAGGTCTTTTCCTGAAGCTTTGGCTTTGAGCCATTACAACATCTTTACTAGCACGTTTCCAGAATATTCCAGATTGTATCACTTGAGGCATCATCTGAATTTAAAGACTTTCGGAACAAGGTTTAGGTTGACCCCAGGTCAAACATTTAACTTTTCCTCAATTCCACATGGATTGATTAGATTTGACTACAGAAGGTTATGTAAATATAAACCCTGAAAAACTTGGTTTCTCCATGGTTCCCTAGTACACATCTCACCACCTGCACAAGGCCATCTTTTTCCACCAAGAGAACGAGTCCAGTTCAGAAGTCCTGCTGCTGAAAGTTAACCAAAAGGCATTCACACTTATCTGGGGTGGTGGAGAAAACACTTACAGATGTGATTTCACAAGTCTGACTGAAGAAAAGTCTGCACAACCACAAAGAGCCTACACCACCCTCCCCCAAAGGCCCACGCTCCTGACCCCATTTCCCCTGTCAGGGCCATACTCACAGAGCTGACCAGCTGAAGGATACAAAAACTTTCCCTGTCGGTTGCGTTAATTTTCAAAGAAATCAATTCCCTGAGCTGGTGGACAGCCTTCCACCACACCAGTGCCAGCATCTGGGTGGGGATTGCAAGGTCCAACTTCCAGCCACAGTGCAGAATTAGCTCAACTTGAGCCAAGAGCTGCCCCACCCTACAGAGTCCATTTGCATTTGCCTTCATTTCATGGTCATTAAAAAAGAAAGTGGCTTGGATGTTTCTTGAGAAAAGCTGCACCTGAATGCCTATTTCAGCACTTGGTTCAAAAACTGCCTCAGTTTACTTACTTTTGACAAGTTCAATACAAGCCACTTTTGCCCCCAAAAAAACCCCAATTCAGTATCCACTGTATTTTGTATTTCTCACAAAGGAAATGCAATTTGTAATGGTCCACATTAATACGCTTTTCGTAAACTTAATAATCTGAAATCTTGTTGAAAGGTCTGCTAGGCAACATAGAACATGGATTTTGTCCACATTCTCCCCTTTTTCCGCCATGCCATATAGCCTCATTTACAGGAGAGCTACCATCAATGTGCAGGAACCATACTGGAGTGCCAACGTCCTGACCAGGACTGGAAGAGAGAAATTTTAAGGAACAACCATTCCCCAAACTCAGGAACCACATTTTCCTTTCTCACTTCATCAAATTCACAACAAATCTGCCATTCACTTCAAATACAGACCTAGGAAAACAAAAGGGAACCTCTCAAATCCTTAAGGAGACAAATTCATGACTGACAAGGGCCGCTTCGTGCTTTTACACACCGTGCTTCATGTCTGCAGCTTCTGATTTAGGATAATTTGAGATGACACCAGCCAACTGACTCACGCAGGATTCGAGGAGCCTGAGTGCATTATGAACATCCCACAGAGAAGCTGTTTCGATTTTGGATGGAATACACAATGAAGTTGAGCAGTTTTGAAAGCACGCCCTTGGATGTCACCTTCAGGAGATCCACAGGAAGTTAATCACAATCGGCATTTATCACTTTTTAGCCTGCTCTTCCAATCCCGGGTGCGTGGTCACACCGAGTTTCCGCAGCAGCCTGTACCGCAGAGGTGGCTGCCTGAGCCAGAACCTACACTTAAGGCAGTGTAGTGTATCTAAATGAAGAGCTTCAACTTTATATAGCTTATAAATTACAGGATCTACATTTCATTTGGCTTTTCCTGTCAGTGTTAACTCCAAGCTGTGTAATCAAACACCAAAACGCCCCCATATATACAAGCAAAACGTGCAACTGTTGCCATTGACAGATCAGAGCAGGCAATTTAAGAGTTAATCCTGGAGCAGTGTCCTCAAATAACCCTACAGTGGCTTGATATTACAGCTGAACATGCTGCCTCTAGTGCTTCCAGCTACTGCTATCAAATGCTCTGTAGCAACTTTCCCTGCTGTAGCCACTATCGCAGTCACTAACACCGAAATGCAATTAAAGCTGGCATTTCCAGCCTCATCCCAGCCCCCTGGGAGCTGCAACCTTTCCTCCTCGCAGCACTGCCGCACCCTGGCAGAGCCAACTGCGGCCCTGGCCAGGGAAGGGCTATGGAAGTCATCTTGGCACTCACGAGGGACTCGGGAAAATGCTAACCTTCCGTATCAGCTGGCTCCCGAACCGCTCAATTTTCCTGTTAAATCTCAGGCTTTCCCGTGTTGCGGACACAGCCGATTGTGTAAACCAAATTACAGCACACGACAGCGGTAATTTCTCCGTTCCTCCTCTGTTGACATTTACACGGGCAATTTATCGCCTGCTAAAATTACCACTTCCCCCGTCCAATCCCGGAGGGATCCCTGCTCGGGGCGGAACGCTGCTGTGCGAGCAGATGCCATCTTTCAGACATGAACAGCAGAGCCTCAGCTCCATTTTACAATGCAAACCTCCTAATACTCAAACAACTCCTGTTTTCAAAACCTGTAACTACATTTTGCCATAACAATTATTTTTATTATTTACAGGTCCACACCGAAGATACTGCTTTTTCTGCCCGTCTTGCTTTTCAGGCAGAGTGGAGGGGGGAGAGGCATTTTTTTAGCTTAATACAACCACCTGGAAGCCTTTCCACACAAATCTAAGCCTGACAGATCATTTTGTTCCATCACAGGGTTTTTTTTTGATCCCTGCATGCTGCAGTCAGACCATGACTACTCCTGCCTGCAGCATGGTCTGCTCTACACCTACACACACAAAAGAAGTTGATTTATTTATCTGGGGAAGAAAATAGGTAAGTCCCCTATTATTAACTGGATTTTCTCCTCACAGCTATAAACTGCCCAGCAGAGCATTTTCAGCTGACCAGTCCAAATGTGTAAAATTCAGAAAGAGAATTCCAGTTTCTGCAAGTACATGTGTAAAACCAGCAGCACAACTTACATAAACAGCAGAAAAGAAATCAGGCTGAGATAACGACCCACGACTGAAACAGCTGATCCAAACAACACCTCCCAGCTTATCTTAAATCCATCAGTTCAATAAAGTAACAGAGAATCCCAGTAATAAGGTACTTTACAAGACGATCTAAGAAACCTCTTCTTTCATACAGGCACTTGTGGTCTGAATTTGCATATTACTTCTATAAACAGAAAAAGAATGAAACTGAGCACAAAGCATTTTTGACGACTACGCTGCTTTTTAGAGTGGCTGTTACTCTGAAATGATTTAGAAAGTCTTAGTCCTGCTTGATTTATTTTCACGCAAATCCATTATTTCCAGTTATATTTGGGATATATTAAATTATGATCGAAATACAAGTATGAAGATTCTTTTTAGTGAAGGCAGTAACTTTATAAAATTCTATGCTTCATCATGCATAAGACAGATTTCTTCCATAATCAAATCTCAAGTAGCTGGTCCACTCTGGTCACTTCCCAACTAACAGTCATGGAAGTCAAGTTGCTCTGCTGTGAAACTATTCAGATCTTGGGATGAAATCCATCTGATTTCTACTCAGAACCTTGCTGAGACAAGCACTCTTACATAATGGAATTTAACATTCTTAGACCAATTTAAGCCTGAGCAAAACCCAACGGAGACATTCTTGTGCGATTTTGTCTCGCGTCGTGCCATGACCTGCATGCTATATCCACAGATAATTGGTCTTCCTCACCAAAAAACAACTCCTGAACCTCCTGGCAAATGCTCTGTCTGCATCTCAGAAAGTATGACTGCCTGGGAATTCACGAGGCTTCCACTGTGATCTCTCCCATCAGCAAAGAATGAGAGTTTCACATATGAAAGGCTTGATGGTGGTGTTGAAAGATAGAGGGAGTGTATTCAAACAAGCAGACTCCTGAATTTTCTATTCCGAGAACTATTATACCAAAATACCACTCCCAACCTCTAGTTTACCTGACAACAGCACTGAGATAAGATTAAAATTTCATGTAAGTAAAATAAACAAAGGCTTAGCACGAAGCCAATACAATTTCCAGACCCTGTTTCACAGATCCCCATGGAGGACACGTTCGCCCTTCACTGTACATGCTCACAACCTCAGAGACCCACGGCACCATTGAATCATCAACTGTAGGGAACAGCTCACTGCTGGAAATATATCATCAAATCCTGGTTATTCAGCACCTAACTGAGAGAGACATGGGAAAAGTGCTCCCCATTTTCTGACAGCTTCACCTCAAACACCGTAGTTACAGAGGGAGCAACCCAACTTCTCAGAGCAGGTCACCGAAGAATTTAGGCCAAACTATAAAACTGCAAGCATTTTACAACTTACCAGAGTCAGCCTCCATCATTCCAGGGTCAAGATTAATGTTAATGGCAAAACAATGCTGTTCCCTAATTATAAAAGAAAACGTAGAAAGCATTTCCTTCCAGTCCTTCAGATTCTGGAATTACTCCCCCCTTTAATGAGCATTAGCTCTACACAATGCAGCATTTCCTCCAAAAGAAACGTACTTCCTTTTCTACCACCCAAACACTTGTCCTAAAACAAGATTCTATCCTTTCTTACCCAGGGCTCAAGTCATATTCTTGTCATCATAACACAAAGCAAGACTTAATCACAAGCTTCCCTGAAGCCAAACTAAGTCTCCATCCTCCTAGACTTTAGGAGGCACATTTGGGGAAGTAGAGGACTCAGCCCAAATCTCACAGTTTAACCTTCCTGCTTTTCCAATAGCTTTACAAGATGAAAGTGAGACCTCAACGGCCCATTTCTACTGCTTGAACTTTTACCTAAGTATTTGCCTAGAAATTTAATGACAATGAAAGGAAAATTCCAGTAAACCAGATTTGCCCCCCCTTTTACTTCTATGTTCATATAACTTGTAGCTTTCCTAATAAAACTGGTCTTGTCCCACCAAGCCCAACTCCGCACTAGTCTCAGAAAACTTTAGTTGAAGAAGTTCAGCAGTAGGTCTTAACAGTTAGGGAACTTTTTGCCCATCCTTTCCATGAGTACTACTGCTCACATCACCAACCAAAATAACAACATCATACTATTTCTCTGTTTATCCTCAATTGGGTCCTACACCCTACTAACGTATGATTTTTTTGACTGCTGCTTGTCAATGTCAACAGATGAAGGACCAAAGCTCAACGGCACACCACGTCCCTGTCACAGACTTGCAAAGGATAGAATTTCAGGCATTCTCCCTTCCCACTTACACTGCCCATTGCTTGCTCCCACCACTGCTCAAAAGAAAGAAAACATAACACACAGGACAATGAACAGACTGCAACAAGTGATGTCATACAGACTGTGCAAACTGACCAATCTACTACTCACTGTTCCGTTTAAGGACTGGACAAATTCATCACCCTTTTTACACCAACCTGGCTGCAGTTATGCACAAAATCCAAGAAATAGCTCCCCTTATTTAGTCTTTTTTTTAATATTTAAAAAAGGTTTTTTTAAGGGCTTTTTATGCTGTGTGCCACATAAGACAAATTACTGATTTAGTCACTGCTTTAATGTAAAAACCCCTTTTATATCAGAGTAGTATTTCTCCGCAGTATCTTTTTTTCCCCCAACCACACATTATCCTCCACATTGATCTATGCTTTTAAGTTTGATCGATTAGCACCGGCTGCACTACAGCTTGTTCCTCTCTGCTTCAAGAACCCGAACGCTGAAACATCTGAAACCGTTCTCCACCAAAGACAGAGAATGCAGGAGAAAGGATCGCACCTTTTGTATGGAACAAAATCAGCTGCTACAGACCTCGTGCTGGACGCTTCCAGGAAGTTCATCCCAGCGGACGAGCCCGTGCTGGATTGTCCCAGCAGCGCCGTGCTGGGGACAGCCCGGAGCCGGCGCGGCCCCTCGGGGACAGCGGCTGCGCTGCTGCCGCCGCACCGACACCTCCACGGCGGCAAAAACAGGCCAGAAACGGGCAACTGACCCACCTGGCTTCCCTGGCGCTAAACCACAGAACCACCGAGGCTGGAAAAGAGCTCCGAGGTCATCGCGCCCGACCCAGGACCCAACACCACCGTGCCAACCAGGACACAGCCTCTGCTTAAACACCTCCAGGGACGGTGACTCCACCACGTCCCTGGGCTGCCCACTCCAGTGTCTGATCACCCTTTCTGGGGAGAAATTCCTCCTGGTGTCCAACCTAAACCTCCCCTGGCGCAGCTTAAGACCACGTCCCCTTGTCGCACCGCTGGCTGCCTGTGAGCAGAGCCCGACCCGCACCCAGGGGCACCCTCCCGTCAGGGACTTGTGGAGAGCCATGCGGCCTCCCCTGAGCCTCCTTTTCCCCGGGCTGAGCCCTCGCAGAACACGCGCTCCAGACCCTTCCCGGGCTCGCCCCCCAGGGAGCGCCGGCTGGAACGGGCCGCCAGCACCCCGAGCCGGCGGGGCAGGAAGCCTCTCCCAGCTCCCCCGATCCCGCTGTTCCAGGCGGCGTTCGGGGCGCGTGTGGGGGGGCGAAACTTCCAATTAAGGGCAGGGCGGCCGCGGGCCCGCAGCTCTGCGGCGCCGCCATGGCGGGGCCTCCCTCGCTCCCTCAGAT
>VZTJ01003051.1:493542-546295 GCA_013397795.1 Orthonyx spaldingii
CCCCCCCCCCCCCCCCGCTGCTGATTTTGAACACTTTGGGTTAATATTTACCCTTTTTTTGAAAAAGGAATGTTAGTTAGAAGTCATTCTTTCAATGTGCATCTTGCCTTTTTGGGGAATGCTGATACCTAACATGCAATTATGCCAGGGTAAAACTAAACCAACCTAACAGCTGGATGATGGTAAGGAAGGATGGATTGGCTTCTCCCTGGTCTCATCCATCCATTCCCACATATTCATCTAACCTGGTGAGAGGGCAGGGAAATAAAGCAAAAGAAAGCCGTTTGTACACAAAAGTGATTCGCTTCTGGAGGAGCAGACAGGCTTTTAGGAGATAGCTGCATTTTTTAGGATAGTCTAATTATACCCTTGGTCTTCTGGATTATGGGGTTTTGCAGGACAAGTGCTGGTAACCTGTGAAACAGCAGGAATAACAGCCTCCAGTGAATAGGTACATGATGGAAGGATAGTTATTTTGTGAGGAAACATGGGGATTTTGTACTTTCTCAGCGATGGCTGTGGTGATATAACTCTGCATGCTCATTTTCTGTCCAGCCTCTCTTTTCCACTCACTACAGCACAGATTCCCACTTCATCCCAGCCTTCGAGCATTGCCCCATAGGGATTGGTGGGATTTGGGGTGCCTGCAGAAAAGCAGCAGCCTGTGGAAATCCAGCCTTTGTGAACAGGGATCCTGTTCAAAGCTCTCCAAGAGATGCAGAGGGACAGCCCTGCCTGAGGTACAGCACCATATTCCTCTTTGTCTTGCATCTTTTAAAAGACATAATTGTTTATGAAGGACATGAGGATTGCAGTAGCCATAAACCTGCAGAACCAACCCTTGGAGCTGTGCCATCATCTTTACATTTGCTCCCTCTGGAACTATGCCATGGTCCAAAATTTGGGCTTTTTACTGAGCCAGAAGACTGAGAGGAGTGGGGTAAGAATTAACTTCCAATGACATACATGGATTTGGAAAAATAGCTGAAGTTTGTGGTAGTTACGCTTTCAGCTTCCATCTTCTTGCAGCTCTTATGATTTGCCTGTTGTATTTTGGCACTGGGCTTTACATTCTGGTGAAACCTAATCTGTATTTTCAGGATATGTATCCATACCCCACCACATGCCCAGAGTGGTGAGCATCAGCATTTTTTAAATTTGTGTGAGTTTCTGGTTTTGCTCCCTCCACTACTTTTGATGAGGTCTTCTCCCTTACTCCCATTTTCTTATCCCATTCACCTTTTAGACCCTTGTCTATTTATTTATGTGGTTTCTGTTAACTTGCCCCCCACTCTGTGCTTGTTTAGGGGGGTTCACTACTGCAGGGTTTCTGTTCCCCCCTCTTTTATTGCCTCAAATTGCAATGGAGTTGTCTCACCTTAGGGATACCCTCGTCCTTGTCAGCAGGAACACAGAACTCATCCTTTCTGGGCATGGGTTTGTTTTGAGGAAAAACCTTTAACTTCCTTTTCTTCCACTGTCCCTTTGAAGGAATTGGCTAATAATCCTTACTGCATCAGGACCATGTAAGTGCTTCATTTTATCTTGGCTGGGACGCTCGGAATTACGGGCAAGTACCGAGCTTTCAGGGAAGTTTGTTGTTTTTCCATGCTCTAGGGCTGGGTGACACTGCTGATGGCCTTTGGCAGCACTCTGGGACACTGCTACTGAGAACTGAAGCAGAGATGAGAGGATCTGGATGTGGTAAGGCTGTTGTTGCATTTCTGCTGCCTGGGTGAAATCTAAACACTTCCTGGAGTGCTTTGAGCAGAGGGACAGCACACCTGTGGCTGTGAAAGTCTAATCCAGGCATTGTGCATGAACTGAACTCTTACTGTTTATATGTTTAGGGCTGAACAGCCTCACACACCAGGTACCCCTTGGTTGAAATTGTCTCCCCTCTAACAATCTTCAGGTGATGCTCAGGTTGTGTTTTCCACGGGCAGCATTCCATAGCATGGGTTGCATTAGGAATTAGGGCTCTGCCTGTACATTCCCTGCTCCTGCTGCAGCCTCCTCATGCCTCCAGTGTTTGCAAGTTGTGAGCTACAAAGGAATTCAGAGAACTCGGGGACAAGTGGCATGCCCCATGTGCCTCTGCCCTGTGTTCCAGGCCTTTCCCCTGTCTCCCTTTGCCAGGGACTCCCTCAAATCAAACGCAGCCTTGGGAGCAGTTCAGATGATAAATGACATTAATGTTATTGTAAGTGAGATAACAACATGGTCAAAGAGTGCAACACATCAGGTGTGGTTCTGAAAGACAAGGTACCAAAGGGGAAAACTGCAAGCAGGGGTGGAGTGAGTGTGGGGAGACCAGGATGTTGAGGGAGGCTGGACTAACAGAACATGACTTTCTTTAGTTGCCTGTATCTGCTTTTCCCTGATGGAGGAGAAACCACAACAGACTTCTTGTAGTAAAGGTAACTCAACAGCCGGGTACTTTTATGCTAATCCAGTACGTGCAAACCCACAGATGCCTGGCTGCTCAGCTCCCAAACACAGAACAGCTCTGGCTTGTACCTTCAATTCCTGCAGCAGCAATTACCAGCACAATTTACCTGCTCTGTCCTTCAGCAAACTGGGACCTTTCCGAGGAATGTTTTGAAGTGTGTCCAGTGTTTGCACTGGGCGTGCTTCCACAGGCACAGCACAGCCCTTGCTGCCCACAGAGGTTACAAAGTACATTCGGTTCAGCCTTGCACTTGTTTCTGCTCCCTGCTGCCTTCTCACAGTGATTCTGTTTTGCAATATTCAGATAGAAACACTGGCAAAATGTTAGTAGAAGCAAATTAAGGGGCTAATGTAGTTCAGGGGGGCTGCTGACACCACAGGTTGATGCCCTGCAGGTCCTGGTGTGCAGCTGGCAGGGACACACGTTCCATATTTTTTTTTCTAAAGGAATGAGTTTGATGTATGAGTACAGGTCACCTCCTACCCATTCACTTCAGCAGGAACAGGTCTGACTGCAACCACCAGAAAACAAATGAGTACCAAGAAAGTGACTTTCAAAACCACATTTAAATTAAGACCTGAAGTGAAGGGTAAAGAGCAGTGTCTGCAGAACATTCTTTTTGCATAAATGCATTATGTGGGTACAAGGGTAGCATTAAATTATTTGGAATGGTATTTTCCTCTGGAAATTACCCTTAATAAGTGTTCAATATGGGTGAAAGTTCACAGAAACTTTAGAAGTAAACTGGTTACTTCTAAAGCTGCCCGGAGAGCTCAGTGGCAGCAGGTACTGAGCCTGCTGTGAGACAGGATTAAGCACGTGTGGTTTCACTTCTAGTTGGACCAAAACTGAAAAACTCCAACTTACCCTATGCTCTAAAAATGGCAAGGAGTATTCTCCATGTGGAGTCTTGGAACTGCTTCAGTCAGATTCCTCCAGTCTGCCGTGAGGATGAGAGCTCAGGCCTTGGAAATCAAGGTTGTTCTTGCTGTGTTACTTCAGCATTCCCAGCACAACAGTGTCCCTTTGTTTTTCATCAGTGTCAGCAAAGGGTGATTTTTCCTCAGTTCAGACCATCTCTAGATACTGAAAAATACTGAGGGCTGAAGTCTACTAAGAGAAGATCTTCTTCTGCCTAAGCAGCTAAAAATATCCAGAGTAGGTAAAAGCCCTTCCAAGACAAAGAAGCCCTTCAGAATAATTATCTTTCACAGACATCTCTTGCTGGGCAAGGAAATGCACAGGAAAGCAAAGGCATCAATCACGTGTTTTAACAGTCCTGCTGGTTAAAATAGAACTCATTTCTTCACCTGCACTACTGAACAGGCTTTCAGGAGTAGCAGGGGACATCTACTGACACCTCCATCTGCAGCATGGCTGTGTCTGCAGCAAGAAAAGGAGCTTCTGGAGCTGTTGCTGTGGTCTCAGATCCATAGGCACAGCTTGCTGCCTGTCCAGAGGGGGGAATGCACAAGAACTGGAGTCTAATGACATTTTATCAGTTCTTTTTCACAGCTGAGGCCTCTAACGAGTGACATGAAGAGCCCTAGACTGAAGCTATAGCTGCACTGTGCCTTTAATCTGGAACATGCAGCAGCGCTGCTGAGTCACCCCTCCTCTCCCTACCCTCATCTACTTACTCCTGTCCCTCCCTTATGCTGGAACAAGCATTTTTCTAGCTCTGTAGAAAACTGATCTGTATTAAAAATGACATGATTTCTTTAGCTTTGTTTATTGCATCAGCACTGGCCCTTGTGCCAGGACAAGCAGAGTGCATTTTGATGGCACTGCTGTTTGTTCCTGCTGGTGGGGTCACACCGCGGTTCTGCCACTCACAAACGCAGAGTTCTGAGCTGAATTCCAGAAAGAAAGGGTGGAAATTCTCTAAACACAGTTTTGTACCACTGAGGAGGCTGCTCTTTGTAATTTTGCTGGTCTTGTGTCCACAACATGTCAGCAGCACTCGTAACAATGTGAAAATGGGAAGTCTGTACATGGTTGTCTGAAAACTGCAAATTCATTGTGGCTTTCTGTACACTGCTGTGTGCAGGCAGGCCCAAGCATCTGCATGGAACAGGGACAGAAGACCTTTTGCTACAAAATATATATAAAAAATTATCAGTGGTTCAACCCCTTATCTTTAAAAATACCTTATGCAAATGAATGATAGAGAGATCTCACAATGCTTTTGGGCAACTCCTGCCATCCCATCTCGCAGAGGAGGCTGCAGTGCCTGTGCTGGAGCAGAATCCTGGCTTTCACAAAGCTGCATTGACGTGGTTTGTGTGGCATTTGCAGGTAGCACTGCTGCCCACTTAACCCTTAAGTCAGAGATACCAACCACAAATTCTGCCCTCCACACACCCTACAAAGAACAACAGCCACTATTTTTAGTTTCAATCATTCCATCTCCCACACGAAGATAATTAGAGCTGAGCTGGTGGCAGCAACCAGCACCACGTTGTTGCTGTTAGGACAAAGCAGGTGCTCCAATTCAATACCATCAGGAATTGCAGGGAACAGAGTCAATATTTACCAAGTCAGAAAAGGTGCTGGAGAAGACTTGACAATGTTTTTCACAAGGTAAGAAAGTGGGAGAAAGTCTAAGTGAACATTGTGTACATTGTGTTTCTATTGTGTACTACAGGAATATTTTTAGTCATGAAAGATACCTGTAAGAAGAAAGTTTTCACACATTTAGTTCAAAATTCTTGTAGAAAGGGGGAAAGTTCTGAAGAAAGTTTTTCATTATTATTATTACAATTACATTTACATTTTATAAGCAGACTGAAAACTGTTCACCTTTTACTTCCATGTTTATAAATGAAAAAATAATGGATCCCTTTCCTGCATTATTCCAGGACAGTATTCAGGCTGGAAACACAGTACAGAAGTGCTGCCTGCAGTATTCCATTAGCATAAGCCACCTTTAAAGTCAAAGAAAAATAAGAATGCTCCTGTTCCTGGTTTTCACTAACCCAATGCACGTACGTTCATACATGCGAAAGAACTTGGCACGAACTGCTAAAACCAAACTGATGTTGTAGGGTTTAATTTCTTCCATCTACAAGAATCTACAATTATAAAAGTCTCATCTTCAAACTTTACAGTACATTTACATTAGCAAATACCCCACGGCTTTCCTCACTCCTCCGCTTCTGTACAAATCATATACAATAAAAAGTTTCAGGTTTTCGTTGTACAAAGATCATTTTACACTTTAATACAGGTGAAAATATTGTCCTCTGGCACCTCCTTTCCTCCGTGGTGCCTGTGTATGACAGTACAGAGCACTTTCAATCCACGCTTCCGAAATCTTCAGCTCAAGTAACACAGACTGGTGAACAGGCCACAGCTTCTCAACTCCAAAGTTTTAAATAATGAGAAAAATCTCCCACTTGTTTGTATAACAATCAACAGTTTATTAATGGATATGGTGAAATTTTAGCTATCCACCAAAGATGTGTAAAAAATTGTCATGAAAGTAAAAATAAATAAAGCTGTTTTTAAATCAGTCTTGTTTTACATTTCAGTTCAGAATGCAACATTGAACACAAAACTGTCATTGAAGTTTTAAAGGAGTCTACCAATACCCAAATTACAGCTTTTATGACAAATCTAATGAGAACTGAAACTGATTTGGTTTTAGGTTTAAAGACTTTCACATTCAAATACAGTGTCTCGTTTAGCACAACACTTCCTTTGACAGTGATGGGCAACAGTGATGACATATTGCTGTATTTTGACATAAGGCACTATGATATGAATATGCCATACACTTGCCTTATGTCACATATATCCATTGCTGACCAGTGACTTCTGTCAAATACAAAATGAAAAAGTTTCAGAATACAGTGCATTTTAATGAAGGACATCATGTGAAGTCTTCCAGCAAATGTTTGAAGACATTTTGAAATACGAGCCTACATTTTAACATAAGCTTTTGTCATGCTGCTTTTTTTGCGACATCACTGGGGGGAAGAGACTCATCATCCATCACTAAGTCCCAAAACACATTCTCAACCATCCTGCTCTGTTCCATTGCAGTCACTGCTCTTGAGACAAACGACCCAGAAACTTTGTTCAAGTTCTCCTACAAACGTGTACATTCACAGCAGTCATTCGCTCTCGTTCTCCTTTTGTTTGGCACCTGGGAACAGAAGAGGAAAGCAGCTGTGATTTCCTTGGGCACACAGAACTGGAAAAGCTCATTCCAAGTGCTGCAGCTTTCTCTGATCACATTACCAGAGTCAGAGTATTGAATACAACATTTATAAAGAATAAACTGCAGGATTGCTAAATGCCAACGTGAGACAGAGCAAGGGAGGCCTCGAGACCATCACTGCTTTAACTTCACTGCTAAGTCTAAGCAACTCTTCTGGGAAGTTACTCCAAGTGCCTTTGAAGATTCTTCCCAGCACAAAAAAAAAATTAGTTTAAAGACTCCCAACTAAAAACCCACAGCCCAAACCTGTCCCTCAGCTTAAAGCCAAGCTTAATCATCATAATAGCCCCAAAGAAAGAGTCCTGCTTGAGCACAAACTATGTAAGAACTCAGTTTAACTACATTGTGTTGATGTACCCATTTTTCCTGGCTCAGAGGCAGATTTTGCTTACAGCAGGGATCTGAGAGACCTGTCCAGCAGGACTGTGCAGCATCTCACCTCTTCTCCAGGAACTCAAACGTGCTGGGCAATGACTGAACGCTATGGTGAGCTCGGATTCAGCTTCCAACTCTACAGAGCAAAAATCTCTTGCCAGAAACCTGGAGCTGCTACTTGTAATGTATAATCAAACACTGAAAGATTCATTAAATACATCCCGTTTTCACATCACAACTGCTGATTTTTTTTCCCCTGACACAGGCTGGTGTTAATTCCTGCCAGTCAATAAATTTTCCAGTTTGTGAAAAGAACTGGACACATGATTTATCTGGTGTTCTTAGGAGCTAAGTCCCGCTTCATACTCTACAATAATCAGATTTACATTGCAGATACCCTCCCTGCATGAGACAAATTCTAGTCTAAAATTGGGCAGTTACCTGTGGAAATGCAATCTAATGTTTAACTCTTACCCAAAAACACCTTCCCTCACCTCATCTCTTCCAGTGGTACAACCCTGCCCTCTCTGTTGCTGTAACCCCTGTCCCCAGTACCAGACTGTTCTGTGGGCAGGTTCAGTGTGCCAGGCTGACAAAACTGCAGCTTTTTTGCTGGCTCAGTTTCCTGTAAGCTCAGTGAGTTACAGCAGCTCAGGGATGTCAGAGCGTGGTGCTGCCCCAGAGTGGGAGCAGGAACTGCCCTTTGCAATAATTCCAGAGAACTTTTAGATCAGCTCAGAGTTCCAGTGTAGGTGTCCAAGTAATTCCAGTACAACAAAGCTCTTGCTCTGTCAGCATCCAAATGCATCTCTTCTGTCTGAACTTGGCCCCATTCTGCTCTCCTGGGATCCTTCTACCCTGCAGTCATGGATGAAACTCCCTCCTCTGCCCGGAGAGGCACTGGCTGCCTGTCTTTACATCTCCCTCTTCTTTCTCCAGGCAAGGATTCCATCTGACCCAGACCTCTGGGCTGATTTCTCATCCATGCTTTCACAGAGGGCTGGGTTCCTTGCTCTGCTCTTGCTCTTCCAGGTCATTAAAAGGAACCAGATGTGCTGACACACTCCAGCAGCATCACTGATTACTTCTCTTCAGAACAGAAATATTAACATTTAAACAAGGGACATTACCTTTTTTTTTTTTTTCTTACGTCTACAGAGGAAAAACACTTTCACATAATTATGTTATCTATCAGGGCAGGTAAGAGAGTTCAGCTAAGCTCACATTTAGACTTTTTTTTTTTTTGAAGGATGTATCTGGCTCTATTCATTTAGTCTGATTTTTTTTTTTTGAGGCAAAATGGTAATAACCTTAAGACATTTTGCCTTCCTCACAAAGACAAATCAGGGCTTTGCTTTAGTTCTTGTGACACTGAAGTAATTTATGTGATCAAAGTGAAGTTACAATTAAGAACATAAAGCAGGTTAAGAACTCGGGCAAAACTTAAAACCAAAACCAAAGAAAAACCAACCAAACCAACCCACGACAACCAAGATAAAAGTAGCAGAAATAAACTTATTGCTGGACACTGTTGTTAAAAGGAACCTGATCATGTTTAGATATCAGTAGAGATTTAACCTGATCACAATACAGTTTTTTACTGGAATAGTTCTGGTGGGCTGAGGTGCCATCTCTGACTTAAGCTGTGCCAACCAAGCATAGCTGGACAACAGCAAGGCTCCACGAAGAGATTTTTTAGTGTAAAACACAGCTGTACCCACACTTGGCCGGGGTACAGAAACTCAGAAGGTGGGGAAGGTGCCCTGTTGTAGATTTGTCCATACATTCAGCTTCACCATGTTAAAACATCAATCAAGACCCTTTTTTTCTCTAGAAAAAAGATACATGAACAGCAGCGAAGCTTCTGCATGCCCTCCTCAGTGAACAGGAGACTGACCATTAATGCTCTCCCAGCTTTTTCCTGAAATGCCTTGTGTATTTAAGGACTACAATCAGTTACAAAAGTTGAAAACCAGACATTTATCCCTGTGGAATGAATGAAACCCAGCAGGGTGTGCACAGCACCAAAGGCCCGAGGGCAGATCCGTACCTGCAGGAGTGAGTACCAGAGCCTGTAGGATGTCAGAGAGGGAGATGATACCCACAATGCTATCAGCTTCATTCACTACCACCAAACGATGAACCTGCCAGCAGGGAGAAGAGGCTGAGATATATTGACCTGATTTAAAGTAGCCAAAGCAAAGAAAAACAAACAAGGAAACAAATAAAACCCCTAAAGTAAAGCAGCATGAAGACAAGCAGGAAAAAACAACCCAAAATGGTTCAAAATGTCAGTAATAGCAATTCTCTCACAGCGACACAAACATGCTTGCCCTACATAAATGAAAATAGTGCCTGTTTAAAAAGCACACAGCTATCTGCCATGGCAACAGAACCTGATATGAAGTGACAGGTAAGTCGAGATCTAGGTCTTGAAAATACTTCTGCTCTCAAAATGTGGCACTCACATCAAACACTTTTCCCCAAGTTACAGCCTCTGCCCAACTCAGCCTGTGATCTCCAAAAAATTAAATTCAGTACTAAAATGAGGATTCCTTCTGAAAAATACTTTCTAACTTTCTCAGCAGAGAGGCAGAGCACTAAAACCTGTTGTATTTTGACATCTCTGAGTTGGTTTTAACTTAATTTTTCTCACAGGGCTACACAATGGAAACTGAGTGCCAGATTGGTTTTAAAACAATTTGTTTTAAACAGGTTGTTTAAGACAGAAAAAGGATTCAATTTATCCATGCAAATAAACAAAAGGACACAACTCGGAAGAGAAATTTATCAACAGTAAGACTGTATTTTCAAATAATGATCTTATCCTTAAAAACCCCTTCTATGGAACATTTTACACTACAAAACTGGTCCTAACTGTAGGGAAATTGGGTGGATGCTCCAGTATCCTGAGGCTTATTGGCCAGAGCAAGCTGTGAAAAGCCACTGCACCACCAGGAAAGTGTCTGGCCAAAGTTCAGGGCCTACTAAATGTTTTCTTTTACCCAACTAAATTATCTCTCTTCGCTACTAAGCTGAGAGAAAATATTTTATTTTTGATCAAACTATGCTGGTGATATTTTAGACAGGTTTATTAGTTTCTGCATATGCACATATTTAGTAATTTTATTCCTCTCTCAGTGCAATGAATTCAAGAAAAATGGGCAATGTAATTGTTTCATTTGTTTAATTGCTTGTAAGATCAAGCAGTTGTCTGGCAGCTAAAAATAGCTTTGTAGTAGTTTTGACTGACTCATTTTTACATGTAATCTCACTGTGTTTAGACTCAACGAGAGGGTAGGAGTTGTTCTTGAAACCCAAATGTCTAAGGCTTCTTAAGATAGCAATAAAATAATCCAAGTTTGAAGTCTGTGTATCAGCAATGCTAAAATTATCCAATTTCAGGAGGAAGCTCAAGTGAATGCAGAAAGTAACAAGTAGAAATTGCCTAATGGAGGTTCTTAGGGCTTGTTAACAAAGTGGAAGTTTTCCTCATATCAAGTATATGCCTGGTTACAGCCCTAAAAAATAAACAAATCTTGTCATTGATGAAGTTAAAGCATCTAAATGGAGCTGATCACACCTCAGAGACAAGTGAAACTGGGAATATTGATTTTCTTCTGCAGAGAAGCCTTACAGGGGAGGAAGACCTACACACTCCTTCACCTCTGTGTGGAAGGAAGCTCCCAGTACTAACAAACAAGAGAAACAGCACCAAAAAAATGGACAGCACGGAGATACAAAATTTACAAGAGCAGTTAGTGAAGGCTTCCTCACAAGAATTTACTTTATGGCCCTGTTTCACAGCATTTCTGTGAGAGCAGTGCAGGATTCCATCATGCATCAACAAATTGCACCCTACAAATTTCCTGAGCCAAGCTATAGACTGCAGTTCAACAAATGATTTGTCTCCAAAACTTATGGCAGGCTTGGAAGAAACTTGGGAAAGCTTTGCATTCAGTTTAGTTAATGCCATAAAACAGAAATGCAAATAACTGAGTATTATTACAGATACACTATAAAATATTTTGCACATCCCTATAAGCATCTAAAATCTGAGTCCATAAAGCACACTGAGACTTACCACACATAATTACTAAAAAATACTTTCACCAAGTAATCAAAACAACTTAAAGAGGATAAATTTGTACTGTTCAACAGTTTCATAACACAAATTGTCACTTATTGTGCAGGGACTCACCTCAGCCTTCACTATTCTATCCACAATGGTCTCCAGTGTTTCCAGCATACTGCACTTTACAACACCTTCGAAATACTGAGAGCGGTGCTGTAGGGCCTGTGTCACCGTGATATCTAAGTTATTATACGTTTTTTCAGCAGCAAGATTCTGCAAAAAAAACAAACCCAGGCCACATCAGAGAGCTCAGTACTTAGTAACAAAGTGCTCAATAAAGTAAATATTTTGGCATCAAGCAGACAGGCATTTCTGGTCTAAGCTGAGTCCGTTCCAAGGAACATATTAAACAAAGCAGATGCTCTTCAGCTTCAGATGCTGGGAACTGTAAAACACAATGATGCTGAAACACCATCTGACACTCTGGGTTATTGATAAAACTGGTGATATGCATTAGGCCAGTAAAAATCTTGCTTTGTATCTGATCTTTGGCTTGGTGCCACTCATCCTGATTTTGCTATGAGCAGCAAATGTAAAGGTGAAGTTCTTCAGATTTCACACCACATTGAAAATATAATTTTTTTGTTGTTTGTTTTTCATGGGGCAGGGGAGGTGAACCAACTGCTCTGAACACCACACCAGGAGTAGATGTTAGTGACTGAGATCTAAGTGGAGAGCAAATCCATTCTTCACCTTTCTAATTTGTGGGCTCAAACTCCCTCTCCTGGACTCAGCTGGTGCTGTCACTCCATGACAATTCGTGTGTCTAGGTGTATTTTAATAAGCACAGTAAGAATAATATAAATTAAATCCCATCCCACCACTAAGAGATTAAAAGAATTTGAAAGCTGACATTTTAAACTTTCTTTCTTACTACAGAACCATGACTGCAGTGAGGTCTGTCCAGACCTGCAAAAGCTTTCTGTAGATGAGACCACAGTGGTATTTCAGTAGTGTTGGCACACCCTGGCCTACTGATTTTTCTGCTGAGACACTGAAGGAAGAACAAAGACAGAGCTTTTAAATGAAAGCACTGGACCAAGCAATAAAATTAAATTAAATTTTGGCTAGAATATACTGGGGTCAAGTTTTTTGATTGAATTACACTGAGCCTGACAAGACAGGTTTGAGATGATCATGAAGATAAAAGCAATTTCACTTAATTCATTTAACCAGGTCTTAATGAAGGACACTGAGAGGACATAAAAAGCCTTTGCAAACTGAAGTCACCCTACACACAATAACAACTGCAATATAAAGCTATTTCTATACATCACTCCATTCCCACGTTTTTCCAATCAAGAATCTGAAAATGAATTCAGAACTCTTAAAATGAAAGAAATCTATCAGAAATCTATCAACTTAGCCAGCTGTATGTACAGGCATAGCTTCAACCACCAAGTAAGCACATTAGCCACATGGTTAAAAGTTACAAATCACCATCTTGGAAATTCTATGTTTATTGGAAGATCAGATCATGCACTTCAGATTACATTTTGTTTTCTTTTAAAGCTGAAGATCAGGTTGAAGGAGCCTGATGAAAACCTGGAAGCTCAGCGGTGATTATCTTTTAAGAATAGACTCTTTCCCCCCCAATTTAATAAACAAACTAGGACATGTGAGGAAAATTCCAAGTAATCAATAGATGCCCTAACTTTCCCATGTTACTAACTGGGAACAAACAACTATATCCTAAAAATTTTAACTTTGTGGTGTGGGATTTTCCCCCAGTTCCCAATACGTATTTTTTCCAGATAAATGATCCAAAAATCTCTAAAAATCCTATTAGTTGCTGTTGCCTCATCATTTAAAATGAGAAAGAAGTGAGAAACATAAGGAACCCTCTTCCTTTTGGTGCCTTTCTGAAGGAGAATGGGAAATGAAGGAAACATGCCCTGCCTCAAAATCCAACACAGTTACAAAATAAATTGAAACACTGAATTCACAAACTGTGAAATTTCATTGTCTTTGATACATCAGGTCATTCTCTCTACAGCTACTGCCTATTCCCTGACAAGCTTTTATGGCACAACAGGATCTTACAGTAGAGAATCCCAAATAACAAAGACAAATGCCTAGAAATGACAGCCAAGAGCAGTGACATCACAAGATTTTCAGTATTAAGGGCAATGTTTGCAGCCAGAGATATTTATAAGCTTGAAGTATTTCCACTTGGAACTATTCTCCAATTTACTGAAGGCCTTCTAGGCAGTGTTTCAGACATCTGGATTCTTCATTAGTGCAGCTGTTTGGTGGCAACCTGGGCAGTGAAATCTCTAGAAAATAATGTAGTTGTCAAATGCTGCAATTAGAAAGCAGGTGCACACAGCTGGGAGGGGACAGGGATAAAAATAAATATATATTTTTCAAGTTTCTGAAAGCCACGAGGATAGAAGAGCCCCTGTTCTCGGAGGCTGGTAAATCATGGCAGGAATCTGACTACGCTGCTGGAATCCTGAGGGAAATCCAGAAACAGTGTCCTGGAGCAGATCTAAAGCAGAAGGAATACAGATGCAAGACTGTGCAGTCAGAGACACAAAAGAATGGGCCAAGCAGTTTTTAGGTCACTGAGAAGGTCAAGCTGTACAGAGCACTCAGACTGCTCGGAGAAATCTGCGTTCTCTTTGAGAACAGGCTGTGGAGAGGCAGCAGCTGGAAAAAGGAAGTCCTCACTCAAAAATAGAAACAAACAAAAAGAACAGAACAGTTCAGCTGTAAGGGACCTACAGTGATCACCTGGTCCAAGTGCCTGATACTCCAGGGAGGAGCAAAAGCTGAGACATTTCATTAAGGGCACTGCCCAAGAGCCTCTTGAGCACTGACAGGCCTGGGGCATCAACCACCTCTCTGGGAAGCCTGTTCAGTGTTCAACCACCTCTTGGAAAAGAAATGCTTCCTAAATTCCCATTAAACCTCTGCAGTGTGGCTTTGCACCATTCCCACATGTCCTGTCACTGGATCCCAGGGAGAAGAGCTCAGCACTTCATTCTCCACGTCCCCTCCTCAGGAAGCCTCAAGAGCAATGAGCCCATCACCCCTCAGCCTCCTTTTCTCCACCAGACAAACCCAGAGTCCTTAGATATTCCTCACAGGATATTCCTTCCAGCCCTTTCACCAGCTTTGATCCCCTCCTCTGGATTGTGCTCTTTTTGTGCTGCCAGATATCATTTTGGGTAACATCCAGAGCAGCAGAAGCCTGTGTGTACATAGTACTACTAAAGATAACTTAAATAAAAGTAGTAATTAAAAAGTGATGTGCAGTGTGAATTGGATCTCTTTCATTCAGTTTGTTAACCACAGCCCTAAGGAACAAAATAAAACTATCATACAAACAAATTAATTTGCAAATGCTTACTACATAAAAAGTATTTAATAGAATGTAAGCGATATACTTACTATTACATCAAATTTGGAATAAATATCTACAACTTTTCCTAAAAAGAAAAGAAAAACTAAAGTTAACAAAGTGCTTAAAATACAAAATCAGTTTTCTTGCTTCCTGCTTTCATGTGTTATAATTACACAGAAAGAAAGGACAGGTCAAGAAGGAAAGACTGGAAAAAAACCCCCAAACAATGAAATTCTCCCAAGCCAATCAGTTTATTTTTTGCATAAGTATTTCTCTATATTCCCTTCCTTCCCCCATGCCTTTTAAATGACTTTTTTAAACTCTTTCTTGTGTTTTCCCCCCAGCCCAGCATCAATCCAGGGCTCAGCACCTCTTCTCTTCCCACACTTTGTACACACCTGACTCATCCACAACAGGTAATGCCGATATCCTTCGCTCTACAAATATATTCAAGGCTTTAATGATAGGAGTGTCTGGATGTATGAAGGCAATGTTGTGATAAGTTCCTATTCCAAGTTCATCCAGATTCTTCTTCATAAAGGCAGGCTTTGGCATCTCTGACATCTAGGGGAGTCAGAAGGAATGTATTTACATTTACATTCACTCATCCATCTGCAGACTCTCAATGATGGTTACAGGTCACTGCAGCTTCCTGCTCCCAGATTAATACAAAACCCAAACAAGCCCAGACCTAAGGAGTTTCTATTCAAAGCAGCTCTAAATGAAGGCAATGTAATGAAGATTTTTGCACATTTTTTTTGTAGTAACACATCACTGAAAGCTGTAGATCCTAAGCTATGTCATTCCCACTAAAACTGGAGAGAGAGACAGCAGAACATTAATCTGAGTATTTATTCTGAACTCTCTTTCCTTTGTTTGGCCTCCTGTTCATTGCTGTGAGTAACATTACTACAGAGAGTAATGACAATCTCATCTCTGGGAGACAATCCATTTTTCTTTTCATGTAAACAAGCTCCTCAAGCTGAGGAGATGTTCCAGAAGGGACAGCAAATTACTCCAATAGGCAAGTCCTTGGTGTTCAGGTTTCTTTACAGGACTTAAACAAAGTAAAGTATAGGCCTTACATCAAGCTTTAATTTCTCTCTTACCAACAAAAGATATACACAGACACAAGGAACATGGAAGTTCATGAAGAAATTTCTGCATTAAGAATTTAATTACTTAATTACATTAGATGTCTACTGTGGGGAAAAATCAGTTAAGCATAGCATAGCTTTAAATACTTACAAAAAGCTGGAGGAACTTGAGGATTCTTTTATGGGTAAGTATATAAAGTGCATTTCCACTGACTGGATCTATAACTGGCAATCTGTGGATTTTGTTTTTGATCAACGAATATACAGCATCAAAAAGGCTGAGGAGAAAAAACATTATATTTTTTTAATGAATTCTAGCTAACAGGAAGTGATGCCAAGTGATATATGTGCACACATTTACAAACCTACATGAAGTATATGTGGTAATTATTTGCATTATCTTAAATGTTATAAAAAACAGAAGTTGAGGGATTTCAAATTAACTGTTGCAGCTTTTTGTTTTGCAATACATCAACAACTACATACTCATGGAAATCTAAATCCATTACGAAAATGTGATGGAAAGTTCATTTTGTGGTATAAAGTATAGCAGAAATATTTCTTCACAAGTGGAAATTGTTTTTCCAGGAAGTGCTGTGCTTGGAGCATCCCTGCACTCAGAAAGGGTCTTTCTGTTCAGAGACAAACTGTGAAAAACAGAGTTCTTGCACTTAATGAATCTCAATCCCAAACTTCTGCAACATTTTCTATGAAGAGCATTTTTATGGCTACGTGCATATATGTAATGAACCCAAAACAATTACCTAATAATGTCACTGAATTATCACTGGGGATTGGCAAAAAGTTATCCCCAGGTGATCTGAAACATTTCCATGCACTGCAGACTAGGATTTAGCAACACTCCAACCTGTGCAAGGCTGCTCTTCTTGCAAGTGACACTTTGTTTTTCCCTTGGTGTAGAGTAAGGCAGCTGACCAGCAACTGCAATAAACTAGCAAGTAATGAAGCTGGTAAAACTCTGATAAACAGCTCCTTGCTGAAGCAGGCTTCTCCCACACATAAGCTGTGTGTTCTGAGTCCATCACAGGGGTGAAAGAGCCCCATTTAATGTACACAGAGCCAAGATGCCCCCACTGCTGCAGATTCCACTCCTGGAGTAAGTGTTCAACAATTCCTAAGTGCTGCAGTCTGACTGCCACAGAACCCAAGCCCATCTCTGGATCAGGTCTGACTTGCTGTAACCTTTTATAAAAGTTTTACTGCATCTTCTTTATTGCAAAGCTTCTTGTGCTGCACCTCTGACTGAAAACAATTAAAGCTATTTTGCTGTCTTAAGGGTATTCTTTGCAACCTGCCACCACTCAAAATACATCCCTCATGACTTAACTGAATGATTTATTTATGACGAAATGGCAATTCCACTGAGGATACAGCATATTATTACTTCAATGTAATCACTGGAGCTCCCTTCACCAGCTTCCTTTGCCAGGGCACAAACAATCCCAGTCCACAAACTGAAAGCAAGAACCAGAACTTCACCCTCCAGTTCAGCAATTAAGTAGTACTCAAGATTTAAGTGATCAACTAAATCTCTCTCTCAAGTTATTTACTAAGTAAGGCATAATGACAGTTTAAAATCTACTTCTTTCAACTTCCATCAAGAAGAAAAGGACAGTAATTTATATTTTAAGAAACACAGCCTTACAGTAGAGCAGAGCAAACCACAGAGATATTATCTTTCCTTTAGTTAAGGAAAGTTACTCGCCTTGTAAAGTACTTTTAAGTTTCCAATTACTGTGACTGCTGAGAACAAGACAGCTGAAGGGCTCTAAAGTTTTTGATTTTAATGGAATAAAGATGACCTGCAGGCTAGCTTGGAAGGGTCATCCTATTGCCTGTTTTGTATTTTAGTTTTGACCCATGTCTACTTCATTTACCAGAACAGTTATGCTGATAAAAGGCAAAAGTTCAATTAAAAATTCCCTTCTTTGGATAATCAAAAAAGTCCTCACTCACAATAAAAAAAAAGCTCTCACCCCTTCTTGATTATATTAAAAGACAGTTCTCCATTATTGTTCTGTAGTTTGCAATATCAATTGTTTCTTCTTATATAAGGAAGTCTTAAATTCAGTGTTGGGATGGTGTCAGTATATTTCAAGTTAAGCAGAGTGAACAGTGAAATCCTACCTTGCATCTGGGGAGATGTTCACTAAAGGTTTAAAAGTCTCTTGTAAATAAAGCTCTGTGGATAGAAAATTAATAGACTGTTACCACTTCACAGGAAAACATTAGCGTTTTATGAAAGCATTTTATGAATTCATTCATACAGAATTAAGTGGCAGATAGCAATTTACAATTGGCTGTTCTACCATTTATGCACAGTGCTCTATATTGACATTAAAAAGACATAAAATTTAAAAGCAGGACTAAGCTTGATACCAGCAGAGGTCACTGCAATTACAGCAAATAATCCTTTGCTGGTTCTGCTCATCCCATGGGATAGAGCCTGGTTTTCACATGGAGCTGCCTCCCTGCATTCAGCACCTCTGTTCACACCCAGAATGCTGCAGGAATTTCTGGCTGCATCGTGCAGCTCACTCAGGCACAGCTCTGTTCCTTCCCACTCCACATCTGCCTCATTCCACTTGCTTTTTTCCCTTTCTTAAAGAGCCAGCTGATTCTAACCATGAATGAGGGGCAAAGTATTGTATAGCCCAGATCACCAGATAGAAAAATAAGCAATAGGAGCCAAAAGAGAAGCTTTTACTATTTCTGCTTTCATTAAAAAATATGTGGAGCGAAGTCTATGATGAATTAAAAATCCACTATACTGAAAAACATCAGACCCTAGTCAATTATCAACCAAGTAGTAAGTATTCTTACCCCTCCAGGTTTCTATCTTGTGCTCCTCCAATTCATAAATCTGAACCTACAATGGGTAGATGGAAGTTCAACTTGAAGTAATTTAATTTTAAATCCATCATTAACATTGTAAACATCTGAATAATTTTCTTTTGTTTCATTGCCAAAAATCTAACAGAGTAAGAACAGTCCAAAACAACATTTCTTGTAACAAGAAGACAGGGTGGAATCCTGCCCAATGCAGAGTACAATCCTGGATTTATCATTTCAGGGGACAGGAAAGCCTTTTACTGGCCTAAGTTTGCAGTCCAGGTCTTTTCTGGACTCAAAGGCATCCCCTCAGTGATCTGCATCACCTTCACACAACCACCCGGGGTAAACCCTTGGATGATTCCTCACACAGCCACTCCAGTCAAAAGTTTACCCTGATCACCTGATTTCTTCATGCTAACAGATTAATGTTACCTGAGTACTAACAAGCAAGAGGCCTCTTTTAGGGAGAAACTACCTGGATATCTCTCATCATTCAATTGTGGATATCATCCAGCACAAGAATAGCAACATGCTTCACACTCTATGTGTCTGATGCTTTCAGAAAGAATGACTAAACAACTTTAAGAATTATATTTTCAGCATAATTTCACCTATCAAGATGAGGGCATTCCCTGATGGAACATTAATTTATTTATTTTTCGCAGAGAAGACTGCATGAGTCACCAAAACATTGTCACTCCTCAGCTATTCCTCCTTACTGCTGCCAGTTTAAGCAGAACCTGTAAAGAGGACCTTAGACAATATAACATGAGACTTTACCTAATGAGTTGTCACTCATTTATGTTGTCTAAGTCTCATGGAAAAATCAGTAACATTGATGTACAGGGTCATTACAACCTGGAAACAGTTTTAAACAAGTTACCAGAGTGCAAGCACTTCTCATTTGTCCCTCCCCCCACTCCTTGTACATCCCCAGGGAGAGAATAAGAATTCTTCAACATGAAGAAAGGACAGTGCACCACACTATTGGCATCTGATGAGAATTTCACTATAAATTTTAAAAAATAACATGAGCTTTGAAAAAGCAAATACATCAGATGTCTGCTCCATCCAACTGTTCTTGATTTTTTTTAGCTAGTAAAACCTAGTACATATGTTTTAATTGGTAGTGGGGGAATTGTGATTTGACAGGAACAAGAAAGGGATGTAAATGTTTGTGTGAACATGCAAGCTAGAGAATTTCATCAACTGACTGCCAATGGGAATTTCAAATTACAGTTAATTGAAGTCAACAGATCTCCAAGTGATTGTGCAATTCAGCCACATAACTAAAATATTTGCATATATTTAAGTAGTTTAACTTGTTTATTCTACACCAGCACTCCAAGTAAATTTTTAGAGCATCCAAGCCCCTGTAAGCTACCATCTAAAGACTTAAATAATAAAGACAACCATGATAAGCCCCTCAGTTTGGTGTTTCAGTCTCTGTACTGTATGGCAAATGATCAAATTATAGCTTAACATCATACTTACCATTGGAGACTTATAGTATCTATGCAGTATGTTAATGAAATCTGTAATTGTTAACATTCCTGTAACAAGTGATAAATAAAAAAAAAGTCTTTAGATATATACTTAACATATAGAACTTTCAGCTATTTTCTCAATTTATATTCACAATATATAATTTAATAAATGTTACATCCATGTAAAATACTACTTGTATTGGACTAGTTAACAGCAGGATTTCAAAACCATGTCTATTCACTTTCACAGTGACACAATACTTGAGAATAAAAACACATCGAAGTAATATTCAGAATTATAACCTATGTGCTTCTCCTCACTTAAAATCTGACTCAAAGAAAGCCCTTGAGTTCAGACCACATCCACCCCCAAAAGCATGGAAAGAAAAGAGGGGGGTTTAGAACATCTTTCAAGGTTGGAGAACTATTCTTGCCTTTCATTTTCTTTTTGAATAAGACACATTCTCATTATGTACTTGCCAAATCAGGCAGACTCCTAGACTCAAATGAAGGCACAGTACAATACATTTTTCTTGACTATTACTTATTACAGAATTCATTCAATCATTTCCATGGTAATCCTCGAGGTCTGTATTGAAATGTGACTTTCCAAAAGAAAAAAATCAGCACATCCATCATATGTATATATATTTTTTAAGCACCAACACTAAGCTATGTAATATAATATTGATGATTAGTTTAGTTACCTGAAAATATTAATCTTTTTTGAGCTTTCAAGTTCTAGATTTGAGAAGATGCAATTGCTCCACTGTTTACTACTCTTACATCTAAACTGAAGAAACTAAGAAGTGGGGAAGGGAAAAATTAATCTGGAGGTCAGCTTTAAATCAGCAGAGCTTAGTTACAGACAGTACATGAAATGAAATGAAAATAAAAACCACAGCACTCCTATGGTGTATGGCTACAAACTACTGCTCCTCCCCTATTGGATTTAAAATATTTGAACAAGTGCTTTATTTAGTATCTACCATTCATTTCCAGGAATCCTCAACCTACATTCCAGGTCACAAGAAACACATGTAATTCTATTTGTCACTGCCACTGTGACCCCATTTTCTAACTGCAACACAGATCCAGTTTGGGAAGATTATTGTCGTAGCAATTGATGACACGATTTTTAAAAAAAAGGAATACACAGATCTAATGTTTTTTACCCAACCTGGGACATCTCTGCAGCATTAATTGTGGTATTTAGAGATCCTCAGAGCACCTTATTGAGCACAGGCTTGTACTGCACTCAGGATATTGGAATATGAAATTACTCTCTTTATAGTTCCTGTTTTCAAATTTCCTTTCTGTGACCATTGCCTTTATGTTTAAATTCACAGAGAAGTGCAAATTATTAGAGACTGAATCACAAAAAGCTGGGACCTAAAAGAAGCATCACAATTCTCAGGGCACAGCAACGCTGTGAGAGCTGGCACCATTTCACTCCTCACAAGGAGCAAAAAGAAACTCTTTGCCAGTATTTCTCTAGGATGGTACATGATAGCCAGGCCCAGACCACCTTCTGAAACAATAAACCACCTCGGAAATTCAAGTAATCCTGAAAAACGTCAGAACTACTTACCTACAAAACTCTGTTTTTTACTCTCCCACAGTGGAGCTGCTCTCACACCATTTGCCACCAAGGCAAAAAAGGCTTTCTTTACCTGGAAAAAAAAAAAAAAAAAAAAAAAAAAAACTAAAGAAATCTTTGCCTTGATTTAGCATACCGGACACCAACAGAAGGGTTTCCCCTTTCACCAGGAAAAAAATCAAAAGCAGTATAAACAGGCAGCTGGCATTCAAAACAGACCAGAAACCACAAATGCCAAACAAAAACCTTAAGCCTTTTATTTTTAAAAATGGTTAAAAAGCTAGAAAAAAGCTTAGCAAAACCAGGTCTGTTTTTCCTTTATTTTGTGAACATTCTAGGTGAAAGCCTCTGATATATCCATAAACTAGAGGGGGGCTTTATTTTAACACCCAAAGATTTTGCTATGTTCTAGTCAATGTTTACTACAGCATGTTGCTAAAAAAAATGACACTGAAACAATAGCAGTCTCATGTCCCCTACAGCTTTTAGACACTTGATTTATACAAATTTCTTTTAATTGTTTGATTATTTTAAATATGACAAAAGAATTACCTGGCCTGTTTTGCTGCTAAAGAAATCAACCAAGTACTTCAATTTTTCAATAAATTAATCCTCCCCAGAATCAGAGGTTACAAGGTTTTCTGAAAAGAAACACTTCCCTGTGAACTCTGGTTCTCTGAAGATGAAGGACTCAGGCACCTCAAAATCCTGATCTCCTGCTGATGTGCTCGAGCATGACATCCCTCCTATCCTGCCCACACCCCTGAACAGTCTTCCTATGGAAAACACAATACAGAAGTGATGGTTCTTGCCCAGGTCTTGCCCTGGCACAAAATTAGGACACGACCAATCAATATTTCTATATCCATGGAACTGGTCCTTGGTCCAAATAACACAAATTGCAATTGCTTGACAACTGCAGTCTGAACAGATCATGATTTCACATCGGTATTAAAGGTCTACTTTAAATTATGCGCCAAGGGGATCCTCTCCACAACAGATTAACAGGAATAAACTGGCTTCACAGTCAGTGGAACCAACATCCAATGAAGTAGTGGCAAACAAAAACGTAGCCAGTGATCCCTAGTTCTTGCTACCTCTACGCAGCCTGACTGCTTTCTCCCTGACCATGAGAAGCAAATCCACCCTCCAAACACCAGCAGATGACAGATCTCAAAGCTGCCTCCTGACTTTAGAGAATTCCATATCACCAAGGAACAGGAATAACCATCACCCACCACCCCTAAACTGCACCGAAACCGAAGAAGCCACATGGGGAAAAACAACAACAACAAAAACCCAGCACCACAAGTAAGACTAAATACAAAGGGTTTATCTAGAAAAGGGTTAAACACAAAGGTGCCAGAGGTGTTCAGCCACCCCACTGACACAAGGAGGAGTCAGGCTAAACAAACATTACCAAATCCACCACAGGAGCATCCTGAGGAAGACTGAAACCACAAAGAAACCTTCTGGGCAAGATACATGAGGTGTTCCCACATAACAGCATCACACTCTGAGCTAATGCAGCAGAAGCTCACAGCAGTGAGCTATTTGGGGAGCAGATACGAGACAGACGTGAGTTCACACAGACCAACTCCACCCTGGGGCAAAATAAGTTCTAACCATTCTTCATCAAAAAAAGGGGAAAGGACACTCACACTGCCCGAAATCTCGAGCCTTCAGCTTTGTTATCTTTCCCCCATAAGAGCCATCACACGAGGTCACAGTCACTGTCAGCTCATGTCCCCAGTTTTTCACAAGAGGACGTTCAGGCTGGATCAGAGCAAGAAGGCAGCAGCTGATCTATTAAGGCCAGGGGGAAACAGCTTTCTCCCAGATAGCAATCATGCAACACAACTCCTCCAGCAAGTTTACAAACCCTGTAACTGATAACCTGGAAAGGAAGCATGCCTGTGGCTGAAAAGATGTGGAAAGCCAACTAGAGCACTTCAGGCAGTCTTCAAATTCCTGCTACTGCTCCTTTCCCAGACACAGTAGCAGCAGAGAACATCAGCTAGCACCACGCTCAGATGGGTGAGACAGTAAATTTGAGGTATTATTTTAGATTCTGAGAAGATACTTCAAGAGAGAGAGTTCCAAAGATACACTACTCAAGATGCTGAGCTTGTAGACAATTCAGAAGGAAAAGAAAGGATTCTTCAAAGGATAAGTTCTTGCCCTGACCCTGTTTGATTTACTTGCAAGTTATTTACCTCCAAGAATCACAAGAATCTTCACTTAGGTGCCATATTGTCTAGCTTTAAAAGACACATTTTGGAAAAACTGAGAGCTGCTGAACAGATACAGCTACTAAGACAGCCCAGAATTAAATCCTTCATAAAAGACAAGGATCTTAGCTTAGGCACTAGGATATTAAACATTTGATGTAATAAATCACCAAAATTTACTAAAGAAATACTTAAAACTCAACCCCCTGTCCTCCTAGACCACAGCTCAAGTGACATTGCTATTGTTGTCTTCAGTTGTATTGTAGAAAGTATTACATGGCCAGCTTTTAAATAAAGTAACAATGCCATTAGTTCTTAATGCTAATACTTGTCTCTTATTTAAGTAAGGTAATTACAAAGCAAAAACCTGACTTAACTCTTATTTGCTAAAACTGCTTGCAAGCACAAACATCTACTCATCCACTCACACTTTCCTGCAGTTTCTGTGGTTGGCCAATTTCAGTTGCCCAAAGTACTGCTTGGTTGCCAGCCAAAGCACCGGGGTGTGGAGCTGGGCTTCTGTCCAGCACTTTTAGATGTTTCAGTGATGTTCATGTAGAAAATACCCAGAAGGACCTTGCCTTCTGATGATCTGTGGTTAGCAGCCTTTGAAGATCTCCACCATGTCCCATCTTTGGACCTCCAAGAGCGTTGCTAATTCTCGACCCCACAGTGTTGGACTGGCCTGACCTTCACAAACCCATTGTTCAGCAGCCAGAGCCCAGAGGTTGCTGCTGCTCAACACCAAGTACAAACACTCCTTAAACAAAGCACTTCTGTTCTTATTAGCCATGTCCTAGCACACACAATGAACCACTAAAAACGGGATTTATCTGCCCAAATTTGGAGGTTGTTCTGACATTTACCCTGACCTTGCATATTCACCCCGACTTCACTGAGTCAGCTGGGGCACGACTCGCCAGCCTTCCACAGGGATTAAGTTGTATCCCACAGATGCCACCTCCCCCCTCACTGAGATGTCTAGACATTCACAGTTAGATGAGAAATCCCACTTTGTGTGACTGTCTTCTCTAAGATTTTGCCACCTGAGTCGAAGAGTCACATTACAGCAAAAGAACACAGCAATTAAATCCTAGATATATCACAGATCACCTCAACAATAGCTGCTATCACACCACAGTGAGCACAACAGGAACAAGCTTTTCTTACTACTCATTACACTGTGAATATGCTGAAAAGAACAGACTAATTTAGGTGAGACATAACCTCTGGAGGTCACTGTTTCTGCACTCCATTCAAACATTTCCAGTGCAAGTCTGAAGGAGAACAAAGTCTCCTCCAACACATCAGTTATTACCAAGAAAGTGGGAGATCCAGACATAAAAGTCTTGTTTTGCAGGTAGAGTATTTGGAAAACCTCATCCCTTACGGATAGTGAGCTCCTAAAATATCTGGATTACTGGGCAGTGAAACCAGAAACAGTGGTAGAAGATTTCACCAGACTGCAGAGTTTTTCCTCACTGACAGGAAACACTGAGAGGGACACTCCTTGTTATGAGATACAGTGATCCTACAAGCCCTTGCAGAAATGCTCTCTCCACTAAACATCTGTGAATGAGGGAACCACCTGAAAGGAAAACTGAGGATGAGCTGGTTTCCAAAAATTCGGTGTGTATATAACGCTCACACAGGTTTGTTTTACCTAACATTGTGTTATGAAAACTGTAACTATGTCCCTAAGGGACCAGTGGTTTCAGACTTGTCTTCCAGGACTGTCCCATAAGGCCAGGAGGGTGACTGCTGCTGTTGAAACAATTGGCTTCATTTGCCTTGCAAAAAGATTCCTGTCCTTGACAAACTGTTACGAGAAAAGAGCTGTCACAGTTCCTGGTGCTAAAGGGTCAGAGCTGAGCAGAGAACCCTACCCAGCTGACAGAACTCAGCAGCACTGCTTTGTGGCAAAATTCACTGAAAAGGCTCAAAAGTAGCAGAATTAAGAAACAAAGTTATGCAACACCTTCAGATATGCCAGTACCAAGCAAAAGGATGATGTAAATCATTGTCCTGTAGCATGGACAGTGTTCAAAGACCTGCCAGAACTCCTGTGCCACCCCAGGGCAGGATGATAAATGTGTGCCTCTCTTGCTTCATCTTTCACTGTACAAGCCAGCACCAGGAACTTGCCTGAAAAGCCCCTAATATAACCCCAGGAAACGTCTATTTTATCAGATCAGAATAGAAAGGAAGAACCTCCTTCTTATAATTTTTGGCACAGTGCTCCCATAAAAGCAGTATTAGACCCAGCTGATCCTTGACATTTTTATCATCTCTGATTCCTGATAGATGGGTGCTCTAAGGTGATCTAGAACATTCACCATCATTTTCATGGGATAAGTCGACAAATTCCCGGTTTATTTTTATTCCCAATTACTTTTAAGAACTACAAAGCTAGAGAGAACAAACACCTCCAAAAATACACGTGGACCACAGTATCAAACCCAAATAATTCAGGCAGTCACTGAGAAACAACCACCCTTCCTAGCATAACAAAGTATAAAGCTGACATGTAGTTGAAAGGAATTTACAAGAGGAAGGCATCCAGTCCTAGCAGACTGGGTAAGAACAGCTGAAGAACTAAAGGAGAAGGTTGAATTTGTACACCAATGCACTCACATGTTTTAAGTACCAAACACCAAGGCATGGAGGGGCTTCTCAATGGCTTCCTCTTATAAAGGGGAGAAGGTTTTATACTTTCAAAGGAAAACAGCATTATCTCTATCTTCACATGAGCAAATGCAGCAAAGTCACCCCAGACACAGAATTTGTTCTCACTGATAAGAGTATGAAGGTGCAAGAGTTACTCTGACACTTCCCTCTTAGAGGTCAAACACTCTCATTTCAATAGTTCTTACCAAGTAGGAAGACACAGAGCAGTACAACTGGTCTTTGTTGTAACAGGAAAATCATCAGGGCTCTGTGCAACCTTTGCACAGCACAAAACCTGGGCAACCCACACTTTACTCCCTTGGTTCCAGTGTGCTTATGAGCCAGCTGACTCCCAAATGCTTTTGATGTGAAAACATGAGGAATGAGGCAACAGTTTCTAGCCCAACATAAACAGCACTGTATTTCTTGAAGCAGCACAGCAACTTCTCTGGCTGCCCAAACCTTGGCTGGTCTCCAAGAGAGGAAGAAGAAAAAAAGACTGCAGGTAAAGCTGATGGTCTTGCTGCATAAGGCAGGTGTAGAACAGACCTCCCTCACATCACCAGGCCTTCAGGCAGTGCTTCCTCTGTATGAGGCTGAACAGAGCCCATGACATATTATTTGGGAACATATTATAAACACATTAGTAAGCTGAAAATACAACTTTGCCACAGAAAGCTCTTTGGACAGCCCTCCTCTTCCTTGCTGTCATTATCACCTTCAAAGGACTTATTCCTATGAGCTAAACTGGAATAGTCCTGCATTAATCCCCAGACCCCACAATAATCACACTGGTCATACAAAAGCAGTAGAAGCTAAATATTCTCCAAATCCATCATGCACTTTCACTTTGAAGCAATTCACATTGGGAAGCGTATTTAACTTGCAACTCCTTTTTTTTCCCCTTCAGATAATGTTGTGATGCCCAACACAGTATGTGATGCCTAATATTTTTAAATTACAGAGAAATACAGTCCTGTAAAGGAGCTATTTTGAAAAGTTAAAAATCTCTCTTATAGCACATTTATGTAATTCAGTGTTTGTTTTACAAACAGGTTTGTCTGGGGAGACTAAACCAGTATGAAGAATACAACCAACCATCTCAGCATGATGACTGCTGCATTCAAATTCATTTTCCAATTATTTTTTTTCTTTGGTCTATGACCTTGTTAGAAGCATTTCCTCCTCAAAAGGACTATGCTGTTAAACAGAGAGGCTACTTAAGGACAGTAAAGACTTTTGCCTAGGGCAAGGGACAAGCAGGTCTTGGACAATATCACATAGAATTTCCTCCTTTATCTGACCAAGTAGGAACATTGGACAGATCTCTTATTAAAACTGGGCAGCTACATTTGTTTCAACATCTGAAAAACCCCAACCAATAAACATTCAAAGTCAGGTCCTCTAGCTCATGTTGAATTTTGGAAAGCTTATATGAAACCAGATCCAAATTCATTTCTCTTTCACAGGTGGTGGGAAGGAACACTCCCGGGTAGATCATGCACTTCTTATGGCCATAGCTGAGTAAAATGTAAGATGTGATGGTTTAATATCCTCCAGGTCCAAGCCAAACCCCAGAAAAAACAAGCAGAGTCTTATGCTCAAGTTAATACTATGCACATGTTCTAGATTTTTCCCCAGGGAGCAGGTGCCATGTCCACATGCAGAATTCTTCCCCACAACACATGCCCATGAAAAGGTCCCAGTCCAGCTGAAGACACCAAACCAAGACCTGCACTGACACTCTGTGTCAAGGTGTCCAAACTCAGCTTTCTGCTGTCAGATTTCACACCACAACAGGCTAAGAGGGAACATCAGGTAAATCTGATGGGCAGAGCCAGTGGGATCAGCTGCATGGGGAAGGGCACAGAAATTCTTTCACAGATTAAGGTCTTATCCAAAAAGTGGGGTTGGGGCAGAGAAGGCAAGAAGAATGATATGTGACTTTCACTCAGCCAAGCACAAACACCTCACCCACAGCCTGTGCAGAAATTCCTGCTTAAGTGGCACCTATCATTCCTCCAAGAGCCACGAATGAACGCTTCCTATGGATTTTCAGAGCTGCAGGAATTAAACTCCTATGCTTGTATACCAGCAACAGGAGAAGTTCAAACAAAGAAAAAACAAAACAGTCTTCCCATATTATGCTACTGATTCCAGCCTGATCTCAATGAAGGGAGCTTTTATGTGGCTCCTCAACTGCCTCAGCCCACACGCTGCTTAGAAGCTAAATTAGATGATTCTCTTACAGTTCTGTGGGCAGGGTAAGCAAGGAGGGGTATTCACACTCCTCAGAAATGCAGACAGCAGCAGCTTCATCAAGGAAAAACCTCAAAGCCAACTAAGGAGCAGACAGCCAATCCTTTTGTAAAGCTGTGTGACAGCAGACCCAGAGTTTGCTGTGTGGTTCTGGAAGCAAACCATTCTGGAGCATTATTCCTGGAAGCCTGATTTATCTCATTTCCGTGGAGAGAGGCAACACCCCAGTCAAGAATGACCTGGAGAAAACCAGAATAAAAAATCCATTTATTGAATAGAGTCAGCACAAGGAAGAGAAACATAAATCTGCTTCCATTCTTTTAATGCTGAATCTATTGCATGCTCTGCAGAAGTTACAAGGTCTATTTACTGCCAGCTTGTCAAATCACTAAAGAAGTTTCCAGAACATTGTTTAAAATACTTTTTTTAGCTATGTGGTAGAAAAGTATTTGAGTTCTTACTAGTGTGTCAGTTCTGACAAAATCCTACACTGGTGATAACAACATCTGGTCCATTAACAACTTAGGTAATTTCATTAAACAGACAGGTTAAATGACTTAACCGAGTCACGCAAAGATTTCTTCAGCATACAGAAGGAAATAAAAGGAAAGAGTCTTTAGGATTCTGAAAGCTTATTCTGATGACTGTTTCCACGTAAACATGATTTTTATCAGTTGATGAAGAGATGCTGGACAAATGCTTTAAAAACAGCTTCAAGGTCATAGTGAATAAAACGTGGTCATAAAACATATGTATGTTTTATTATAAAAACCTAAATTTACTTGTAACACTTAAGAACATCATTTAGTCAAAGACTAGGTAGATCTTTTGACCCAAAGAGAGCTTATGCAAGCTCCACAAGACACAGCCACTATATTTGCTAAGAGATCATTCTTGGACTCCAGATTGCTACTTGATACAAAGCAGGGAAGTCCCCCTCTAATACTTACCTTCTACAGTCCTCAGGGGTTAATTGCTCTGTGCTAGAAAACAAGCTAATCCTTCTCATCTTTATGTAGTCTGGGCAAAGCCACAACAAATTAATACATTTCTTTCAAGGTCAGACAAAAATCTGGCCTTAAGAAAGCTTTTGGAGTTAATCTTCAGAGATTGCTATAAGCTAGGTAAGAGGCATTTCCTTAAAAAATGCTAATACAGTTCAGGGGTGGGGGGGAAATGCATTGGTCTCTAAAAAAACCAGATGCATGCAGCAACAAGGAAAAATTGAAATCACATTAGATGATGTTAGACAAAGTAACCTGACAGACAGCACGTGAACAAAGTGTTGTATTTAGTTTGTCTTTGAATTTAATACAGGAATTATTTTCCATCAAAGGAAAAGATCAGATTGCTGCTGATACAGGTCAAAACCAACAAGTAAGGAAAGGAAGACCTGAGTGTCCCCTCCTTCCCCCAGATCATCTGCACACTAAATGCATGAACACTTGTACAGTGCTCAAATGCTGTGCTGGAGACACAAGCTGGTGACCAATAAATCTGCATTCAGCTCAGTGATTTCCTGAAGTCTCTCATAAAGACAATCCAGATCCATTTATATTCAGCATCATCAGAATGAAGAGGAACAGTAAGTGAGTGCTCAGAGTAGCCCTTCAAGGAACAACCCCCCTAACCCCTCCCAGGGGCTGTGAAGGGTTTATTCTCCTGTTTGCATCTCTGGAGATGTGCAGAAGATGAGAAAGTTTATCCACTGTGAGCTGCACACTGTTGCAACTTGCCCAATTTCCCCACCATCCACAGAGTCAAATTTCCAGACTTCACAGGAAAGCTCATAACATCTAATTGCCTCCTGACTCCCTTCCTGGTCAGATCAGACTTTATAAAGTTTCTTTAATGTGTGCCAAGCAAAGATAGCATCTTCTCTGGGAAAAGCCAAAGGCTGCAGCTTGTCACAAACAAGGAGCACTCGTGGGTCACAGGCAAGGGAAAGCCACAGCCATGAAGTTCAAGATGATTCTATGAATATTTATGAGGAGCAAATAAGTATTAATAAACTGAAAGGGTGAAAGAACAGTCCACTGTCAGTCTAAATCAAGAAAACTGTGCCAGCCAGCACTTTTCCAGGCAGTATCTGCCACTTCCAGGGTTCAGCACGGGGTAGGCACCACTCCAGGCAGGCAGCCCAGACGCAGATCCTGTTTTGGGGAAGCTCTAAGTGAAACCTCACCGAGGCAAACTGAGCTGTGCTAGTTGGCCTCAGGCAGGTAAACAGAGCACACTGGATTTATTTAGTGTGGATGCAGTGTGCCAAGGGGCACATTGTCCTGCTGGAGCACAGCCCTCCTGTGTCACAGCAGAGGTGCAGGAGCCACAGCACCACTGTCACAGCCACCTGCAGGTGCCAGCTGAAACATAGAGAGTGCTCTGCACACTCCAGCCCAGGGTGCTGTGCCAGCACTGGGAGCTGCCACACGCTGGGTAGATGCTGGGATCAAGCCCCCCCTGCCTTCTGACTGACACACAAGCAGGGCTGCAGAGACTCTCAGCCCGTTCCTGCTCTTTGTTAGCTGCTATTTCTGCTATTTACAGCTTTCCTTCTATTTCCAATGTAAGGGCACCTCATCATCCCCTCTCTTAGGGCTAAAACAAGATTCCTTATGAACCTTTACACTAATTCCCTCACAGACACTGAGACTAAACATTTATGAGTCAATGTTGCTTCAGTGCCACGTTCTGTAAGGATAACATCTCCAGTTTTCCCACCACTAACAACAGGTTTAGAATACTTTCCACAACATCTCATGAATGATTTTCCAGGGTAGAAACATGTGCTGTGTGCTGTGATCGCTGACCAGCAGAGGGAGACGGGATACTGCAGCCAAACAAAAATCCAAAATCCAGAATCTTTCAATGGATGCCATGAGAACACAACCCAGCTCCATTTTCAATTCTTCCTCTGTTGATCATTACTAGCTTATATTAAGGGAGGCAAAAAGTGAGCCCTTATATTGTGTGTTTTAGCTCTAACATTATTAAAAACCTGAATTCAAATATCTGGAGAACTTTTTCAAGGCACTAGGTCTCTTTTTTTTTTTGGTGGGCTTTTTTTGCTTGGTTTTTTTTTTTAAATTAGCAGAAACACTGATGTACTTAGGAATGAAACAGACCCAGGCAAGACAAATATCAATTTGAGAGGATTCACGGACACTGAAAGTTTCAGAGTTGTTTTCAAAATAGGAACTGATACAAAGTCCTGAAGTACTGGGCAGTAGGTAATTCATACATTAAAAATTGAAATGCAAAGAACAGTTTAGAAGTTTTATTTGACCACCCTTACTGGGTTAATTCTCCACCATGTACTTATTCTGCTGTTTTAGACAAATAAAGAAAGTTATTCTATTTTTATTTTCCATACATGTTCATGCACCAGCCACACCAATCAAACTGAATGACCACAATGTGTTTTGAAGACACTGATGGTGGTACATTAACACATGGTGCCAGGGAAAGAACTAAAGGCAAATACTGAACAGAATTATTTAAAAGACCTCCTCACAGTACAGGCCAGGGAAGCATTCAGATCTACCTGTTTAGTGTTTTCTTAAAGTTTTGCAAAACCTGCTAAGTTGGAAGACAGTGCTCATGCTGGAAGAGGACTCCTGCTGTACAGTATTATGACTTTATAAATTAAAAGTAATGCAAGTGGATTAAATGTAATAATGCAAAGTAAAAAAAATGCACTTTAGAGGGGAGAAAAAAGCTGCTTACCAGCAATACAAACTCAAGATTTGGTCCATATTTATTGTATGCTAGAGTCTGAATGAGCAACTCCAGACTTCCCTTCTACTACCACTGCTTTCAAATACCTGGGGAAGCAAACTGAGAATGACTCCATGATCACAGACCAAGGCATTCCTTGTTCTCCTCCAGATGTAATCCATGACCATTATTAGGGATGCCACGTAAGACAGGGATTTTGGTGAAGTGCTGGTGGAAGTTTTTCCATTACCATTAAGTTACCTGTTCTCCTTTATGGTGAAAACTCACAAGGCTCACTCACTCACACTCCCCAGGTGTTACCTCACACTGGCTCACCACTTGGACAGGAAACTCTCACTTCTTTATGTTAATAGCATTATCTCAACACAGCTCTGGCAATGAAAACTGGTGTCTGGCATGATCTAATTCATCAGGAGATCTGGAGAATCCAAAAAGAATCAGTGGCCTGCCTCAATGGTCTCAGGATTAACTGGTTAATGGAATAAAGAACAATCCTCTCTCCAATTGCACCAGTGACCAGGCTCAAGCCTTTGACCCAGCTGAGCACTGAGAATGCAGGTTGTGGGTCATGCCCACTGCAGGTACCAACTCCCGGCACATTATCTCATGGTGTGAGGAAAAAATATCTTCTGGAATGGAAAGGAGGTCAACAGTCTTTGAGAAGAGCTGAAAGAGAGACAGTGAACCCCACCATGCTAAATCTGACTTTTTGGGTCAAAGAGGTCTGAATTTTTTACTCAAGAGCTGACAGTCATCTTCTCTTTCAGGCAGAAGAAAGGAAACATTGCAGAACTGTTCCCCCCTCTAAGATGGTGCAAAAGTCAATGCAGATTTTCCACCTTTCAGCTCAGAGCACTCAATCCTGCACTATATACAATTATCTGACACACAAGATGGTTCTGTGGATGTTATGGGAATGAGTATCTATTACATGGCTGCCTCTGAGTGTGGAAAGCTGAGGTCTGAGTAGTACATTCCAGACCAAAATCACTTAATGGGCTTAGTTAAGTCAGAATTAGAGCATCTTTATGAGGAAAAACACACTGAAACAGCAAAAACCAAAGCAAGCAAAAAAACACCGATTGCAAAATCCAGGAAACAAGGAAAGCCACAGCTTTCTACCACACTGGAGAACAGATTAGTCTGTTTCTATAGCAGGCAGCTAATGCCTTCTTTTGGCAAACAAACTCTTCAGACAGAGCCAAGAGTCTAGCAGATGATTTACTGATTAAATGCAAAATGAGAAGCTGAAAACAAAAATTTTCTGGAGAATGTAATAATTTGCATAATTAAGCCATCCATTTGAGTCCTAAATTGTCTTATCAGTATAGCAGGAACAGGCTCAAGACACCTGGGTACTCTTTAGCTGTTGCACAAGGATCTTACATCAAATGCCTTTATGTAGATTCAGGCAGCCAATATAAGTTTGGGCTCACCTGAAATTACTTTTTTTGACAAAAATTCCAACTGCAAACCAAATTACATCCTCTCTTTCTGCTCTGCTAGGAAGTCTTCCCCCAACTTCTCTTCCAGCACAACATGAAAGATATACAGTTGAATTAATACAGTTTTGTACAATCAGAGCACAGCACTATGGGAGTATTTTTCTTCACGAGACCAAATTTCATGTAACACTCAGGAAACACTAGTTTAAAAAAAAAAAGAAATGAACTGCAAGCAAAGGCAGACTGAAAGGAGAATACTCACTTGTAGCGTAGTGTCGAAAACAACAAGCTTAGAGCTTGTTGGAACAATGTCATAACACTTGTGTGACCTCATGAATCGCACATAAATGTCACTTTCCGATTCTTCAAGTGCTGCAAGTAAAAACATCATGTTGTTTTATTTAAGTAACCTTAAAAAAACGAGTAGCAAAAAAAGCATGCCCAATCAACCGAACACCGCTGCAGAAGGACAGCCCTAGAGCAAAACTCAGATTCACACTTTCAGATCTGTACAGACAGTCACAGGTTTGCACTCTGCATTTCAGACTCATCTTTCCTTTCAGATTAAACAGAACAAAGACAAAATGCATTGTTCTTTGATGAGAAAGGACTTCCGGACTGAAGAGTTACATTTTTAAAAAAATATCTTTTTTTTTTTTTTTTCCCCAACAGCAACCTACTGGAATATGCTTCTGAACTCTGGTTATGTACATAGGAAGACAGTTTGGAACTTAGATTAGTGCCAGGCTTGACTAACTCAAGCTCCTTAAATTAGTATTTCTTCAATCTTACCTCTGCCTGTTCCACTCTTCACATAATAATTTTTTATTTTCTAAAGAGGAAGCAGGCAAGTTCTGTAATCAGCTCCATTCTCTTCAGGCTACACAGAGCATCACAAATCCAACACTTTCTTTATAAAACCAGGATCCCCATGGCTGGAATGGTTTTAGTGTGGCTGTCTGTAGCAAGAACTTGTAATCCAGTCCATATTACCTTAAATCTCCTTTGCACTTGTTCAGATGCATATGCATACAACCCCCACATCTGCACAGGTACATTAACTTTGTTTTCTTTTTTAAGCAGTTTGGCCCTCCATTCTCTGCAGCAGGTACCTAGAACTTGGTTGAGAATAATCCCTCCATCAGAGAAGTACCCTTTAGATGCTATAATAATCCACAGAAACTTGGTCATATGAAACTTCTGAAGAGCAGAATAAAAAAGACAACAAATACAAAAACCCTTGAAATACCTACTGACCATTAAAGAACTGCATGGTAGGGAGCTAAAAACTCAAAATTCTCGCTTGCTAGATTTGCTCAAAATCAGTTATCTTGCTCTGGATAAATTATTTGTCATTTCCACCAAATGGCTCAGCACAGCCTTTTTAGTCCAAATTTACAGAAGCAAAGCTGGATCTCCCCTACAAATGGCTCCTCCAGGATTCAGCCTCTTCTACACACTAAGCAATTCCTTCATCTCTACTCCCATTACTCTTAAAATAAATAAATAAATAAATAAACCCTGTTTCCCCACTGAAACACAAACACCACAAAACAGAAGTTCCACAGGAACACAGAAGACAGTGTCCAATGTGGAGGAAGCGGAAAAAGAAGAAAAATATTTGTTGGATTTATCTTCCTATGCAAGTCAGGACCAGAGGCTGAAATAACAAGAACTTGGAAAAAATTGATACGAGATTAGGAAACCAGGTGAGGAAACTGAGAAGGAAAGGACTAGGCAGACAGACTTGCACAATGCTGGTAGGAAGCCACTTCCATGAGGTGATCCCAAATGAGAACTGGTACTGACTCATAAGGGCATGGACAGCTGAAGTAAAAAAATGTAGTTTGGGACAGAGAAATCTTTATCTAACTCTATAATATACTAATACCTATTATCCTCTAACTTCTGCAGTACCATAAACAGCTACTGTCTGTGTGAAATTAATTTAATGACCCTGTAATGGAGTTGCAGGGATTTTTGCTGTGTTTGTTTTTTTAGATACACAAACTAGAAGAAGAGAGGGGATGAGATCTTAGAAGATACTAAGCAATAGAAACAATATTACAAGAACATTTAAATGACAGACCAATAAATCTGATCTTAAAAAAGTTATAATTGCTTCTATAATCCCAAATGCAGTCCCTCTGTGCAATATCAGAGTCCTTATTTATTTTAATCTCAAATTCGTAAACAATTAAGACACTACAGGCAGAAACAAGCATAGGAACACCTCAAATTCCACCAGAAGAGTGGAATCACCATCCCTGGACATGTTCAAAGAATGTCTGGATGTGGCACTTGGGGACATGGGATGCTGAACATGGTATTAAGAGTTGGACTTGATGACCTGAGAGGTTATTTCCAACCTAAATGATTCCATGACTCTATAAACCACAGAACAACCAGCTGAAAAAAATGAACACTCTTAGAATACATCATGGCTCCACAGAGTCTTGTCAACTCACCAACAATTTTCAAATGTTATCAGGATAACAAGCACAGTAACTGTGAGCCAGAACAATTCAGTCAGGGGAGGCTGTTCAGGGCAGCCACAGCCAGGAACTCTGACCAGCTCAGTGAAGGTGTGCCTATAAACCCTCTCACCACACATTCCCACCCTCCAAACACAATTTCAACTGGACCTCAACCATCCCCACCCAGATGCAAAGGACTGGTTAAGTGTTATCTCACCCTGTGCTGTCCTCCAGTTCAGGGGAGACACCACAAAGCGACTGCTTCCCTTTAATTTTAACTGGAAAGTTACAATTAAAGATACTCAGAAGCAGGAGACAACCGTCTGTGAGCACTGTTAACACCCCTGTAAGTAGCTAGGAAACTCCAGCAGGATCTGGACAAGGATCCAATTGTCCAGCTGGAACTGAGGTTTATTTCTAGAAGATCCTTATTCTATAAATAAGTACAATGCACCACTTCATTAGTTACTAACTACACATGCAAAACATCAGCAGCTCTGACTTAACTCTCATGTCCTACATAACTCCATCAAGGAAAGGATATTTAAGACCTTCTAACACCTTCAGCTACCTGGGAATACTGAACAGCTGCCAGAGCCCAATTATTTTACAGGTATTGTGTATTATGGATGTATTATGTACATACACAGATGTTCAAAGGAGAAAAAGGTCTCCCAAACCAAAGGCTCAGCACATCTCAGGGATGCACTCACACCCATCTTTCCTGCACAGGGCATAATCTTCTGCACGGTTTCTCTCCCTTTCCAGAGGACAAACTTGCTGCTTTGGGTTGTATCCAACCACCACTGTGTGGCAAAGATAAATGATCAAATACGAACACCCTCATCTCCATGAGGGTACTTCCACTTTATTACCTGCTTAGTTTCTTGCTCCAGTCTTATTTTTTGTTTTCCCAACAAATGCCCATTCATTCTGAAGCTTCTGCAGTTTGACCCAGCACCTGCAAAGCAGTGCTGCCTTCGGATGGACACGGACAGATCCCTCCTGGCTTGATTTACAACCTCCCTCAGTCTCTGCACGTCATCTCTGATCTGCAGCCGAGATCATCTGCCCAACATGCAGGAGGTACGAACACAGAGCTGCCTCCAGCCAAACCTCAGCTCTCTGCAGCTCATGATCTGCAGATCAGCTGGCTCACAGAGCAGAATCCCAGCAGGAGGCATCTGAATCTAGAGCAGGAGCGGGGAGGAGGAGAACCCACTAATAAGTAGTTGAGTGTGTATTTCCACGGGGGTGCTCACTCATGAAAGTTTCTCTCTTGAAGATTCATCTGGAAGTTATTTTGCAAGTGGACATTTCCCAAGTGCACCCCCTCTCCCCAAGCCATAGGTGAAGGCAAAAATATCCAAATTCCCAGTGCTGTTTTATCCGATTTTTAATGGAGCAGAAAGAGAAGTCACCCAGAAGATTACAAATAAACCCTGTTGGACAGTTTAACACCAGAAGTTGAGCACCTTGTCATACAGGCTTTTATAAAGTAAATTCTTTGCACTGGCATTTTATTTGTTGCTACTGTTAGGGATCCTTTAAAGACCAGGAGATAAATCTATTTGTATTTCTGCCGCTCTGCTACCCAATCTTATTCAATAAAATAATTTTTACTTCCTTCCTTTCTCCCACCCTTCACTATAACATGACACATGCTTCTGTTTTTTGTTTCAGCCAGTAAATATTATTTACAAGGGCATCACAGCTCTTTTTTTCTTTTTGGACAGATTAATTATTCAACAATACTGACTCAGAGATTGCAGTGGGACTCAGTACTAAGTATAATTGTCTATTCAGAGAGCTCTAAGGTAGAACTACCATCTGAATACTCATGAGTGACACAGAAACTTCTGCAGCATTGCTGAAGCCATTTCCTCAGAGATCTGCTGAACAGATGCCTTCAGTTCCACTCATACCTTTTCCACCATGCAAGGAACTTTCCTACTGTAGCTTTCCCCTCAGAATTTCAAGGCAAGAAATGAAGAAAAAAAGAAGAGAGGGGGGGAAAAAAAAGGTGCCTGCAGATGGAGAACAGGAATACAATACATAAGATCAATATTTACTGAAAAGCTTTCAAACACTGCAACATAAAAACCTACAGAAAGTTCCTCAGAAGTGTCTGCTGCAAGCCACAGGCTGCATTTCTGTGCATTTCTTACTGGGCTGGCCCAACAAGATCCTGTACCACATGTGCTTCCTGATTTCAACAATACAACATCATGACCCTTTCTATTACATTGTATGTTATAGCTGTATTATGCTCCTGGTATCCAGTCATGTTTCAAGTTCAGTCACTGGTTCCAGGAGCGTTTGAAAGGAAGACAGAGGTTCCAAAGAGGCTGGGTTCTCTCAGCTTCTTTAAAGTGTTAATTTCACCACAGCCACGCCACAGCAGCTCTCCACAGCACCCCTGTCCTCACGGTCAGACTGAGTGCTGGGCCTCTGGCAACTCTCAATCATTTGAAGAACTCAACCTTATGAACCTCAACCTTCTTATTAACCTGAGCAACTGTTCATATAACTGATTTCTTCAAGTTTCCTATGAAGTTAACTGCTGAATTTTACAGGTTCTTTAAAAAGTAAGGAAAAAGCAGCAGAGAGCAGTATGCAAAAAATACACTCAACTAACTGCCTAGCCTGGTGAACACCTTGGAGGAAGACAAACAACAGTATACACAGTAATGACACATTCCCCCTGATTTTTTAATAAGAATCAGTATGGAAACTGTGCAACTCAAAAGGTTTAAGAGTTTTCTCACAGCAGCAGGAGCTGAGCTAAGCACTCCCAGCTCCCAGCACCTTCACCTTGAGTACTACAGGCACAATCACCTCCCCTCAGCCAGATCCAATGGATAAAAGGAAATGGGAAATAGAAATGTGGTTTTGTGATGTTCTCACTTGTACTAAACAACCTAGTTAGTGGAAAACACATTTTATTTTCTGTTACTGCACACATATATATCTGCACTTCAGGGTACTCCAAGCCATACTTCTATTTTAAAAGTCACATGATATGTTGGATATCACATTTCAGATGCCAGAGAATTAAAATATTAGAGTTAAAGACCAAAGATTTTTTCGTCACAACGTTTACTATGGAACTGATCCAACAGCAATACATTAAGGCAAATTTATTGGTGTAATTATACTGATAAACTTTATTAAAAGGTGTTATAGCAAAGTACTCTATACTATTCTCTCATATATATACACACACACACACATATTTATGTATCTCCTGCCCTTTCCTTACACCAGAAGCTACACAGGACAAGATCAGCTCAGCTGTGCCAAACGCTGCCAGAAGACACCAGGGTGAGCAATCACTTCAATAAGCCAAGACAAGTTGCCCTCTCTCCCTCCTGTTATAGATAACCCTTGACAGAGAATAGAAGAGGTAAAAGACATCATTAACCTTGTAAATTGTTCTTCTGACTGTGGTTTTATCTCAAAGCTGTCACCAAAACCGGCTTTAAAGTTTCTGATAACTCCTGCTCTGAATTTACTGAAGGAGTTCCTTAATATCCCTGAAAACCTCCCACACAGCTTTCACAGTGCTGGATATTGTAGGAGTTCTAGTGTAAGTCACTAACATAACATAGAACTGGAAAAAAAAAACCCACAATGGATACAGTCCATCCACTCCAAGAGCAACAGTGACACTACTCAGAAGGAACCATAAACTATTCCTCACCAACAGGCCCTGAAACACAGCTTTTAAGGGAAATGGAGGCATCTGAATGAAGCAGGGTTTCAAGAATAATGTTCTGGGAACCAAATGTCCAGGTAGGATTTTATCAGCATTCCTCAGCAAAGGGACAGACAGGAACAGATTCTGCAGAGTGATCCAGTACTCCCTGTGTACAGGATGTTGCTGTGATCATGAACAAGAGCTTTACTTCAACCTACCTCCTAAAAGACAAATATGGCTAATTTGGCAGATTTTTAGGTAGGTTTGAATGTTTTTCAAATTAAAATGTACGTGATATATCCAGAGAAAAGCTTGGGAACCAAGGGGCTGTCAGAGAAGAACAAAAAAACTGCAATTTTGTCACTGAATAACACAGTCAGGGGGCATGACTGCTCAGTCTGCTGAGCTGTCTGCTAAAGAGCCAAGAGCACTGGAAACAGTGGACAAGAAACCAGACACCAGAAGCTGAATCAATGTCAGACTTGGTAGGAAGGGAATATTAACATAGTTTAAGAAGGGCAAGCACAGGAGAAAAGAAGCAGTGTTGTACTGTATCATTTGATTTCTGTTTATTCATGAGAAAATCTATCTCAGAAAAAGAAAAAAAACACCACCAAAATAGCCACCCATGTAATCACCCACAGGGTAAGACTATGTGGTAAAAAAAGAAAAAGCAGGAAGAGATGGTCACCAAGATACCTACTGTATATGGCAGGAGATAAATCACAGAAACCCAGAATATCCTGAGTTGGAAGGGACCCACAAGGATCAGAGTCCAGCTCCTGGCTCTACACAGGACAACCCCAAAAGTTTTAGAACAGTTTGAGAAAACTTTGTTGCAGAGATAGCAGCCAAGACTAGCAATGGACTGCTTCCAATTAGGGGAAAAACCAATCAGGATTACAGTCCAATATATAGGAAATAATGTGATGACAGTGATACGAGTGGACAACTCCATCACAAGCTGAAAGGCTTTCGAATACAGGGAACAGGAAGAAAGGATGTAGAGACAGAAACAAGACTTCATTTTTCTTTCTGAGAACTGCAAAGAGCTTTAAAATATCCTGTAAGACCACACACTGAAGTTCTGCAGTAGCATTATTCATGCAGCCAGGGGCTACACGATATGGATGTTGCAGATTGAACATTTCCCACCCCAATCTGAAGGAATGCATGAACTGGCAGATAAAGATTACAGCAAGTTTATAGATGTAAGAAACTCTGATACAAAGAAGTGATAGGAAATGTATCTAGAGATCAGTATCAGGAGCTTCTTCAGTGTTCCAAGATTAATTCAATTGCATATTACAGCATGGATCTATGATGTGACAGAGGAAAAGGACTTTAAAAAGGAGTGTGAGCACACAGGAACAACAATAGAGTAAGTGAGCTCTCCCCTCCTAACTGCACCTCATCCTGCAAATAGGATGAGGGTCTACAGGCACAGAAAATAAGAGGGAAGAACAAGTCCATGAACAGATCAAAGTGAGTAAAGAAGTAAATGCACTGTCTTGTTGCTCGGGTCTTCAGAAAAAGGTTAATCCTTCTAATAAGAGTAACAATCTAAAAGAAACCAGAACACATCTTTAAGAACTATATTCATAATTGCATAAGACACTTTCAAACATAACCTTCAGTATTGTGTGCATGTACTTTTTTTTTCACACATTTTAGCAGGTTTTCTGAATTCTGGAGTCAGTGCAACTGTTCAGTCACTTCAGATCACCAAGGTAATTGAGATGTTTTCTCCCCTTGTCACAAGGAGTTGCTTCATGCAGAGAAAGCAGGTTATTACATGTGCAAACAGGGGACACCCTAGCTAAAAGCAATCATTCCTGAACTCTGCAAGTTCTTGAAGGAGAAGATACACTACCAGTCTAAAAGAAAGCCAAACAAATTCAAACCCAGTCAGAATTCCTAGGAGTGTATTGAGGTAAGTTATTAAAACTAGTGTATTTGTAAGCACCTACAGAGGCAGCTCATCAAAAGCAAAGAACAAAGTCAACATGGCTGTGTCAGGAACGGTTCAGACTAATCAGTTTTTACCCAGAATAAAATTATCAACTGGATGAAAAAGAAGGTATACACAAAAGAAATATAATAATAAAAAAAATCACAGTATGTTTGAGACACTGATTTCAAAGCAAGCATGGATATTACTGCCTGAGGAAAAGAGAGAGCAGAATCACCCCATGGCAGCTGCCTCACACGCAGTCCCAGCTGCAGCAAAACCAGTGACATGTCCTTTTTTCCAGTGGGTTTGCAAGACTGTGTGTTTTTAACAAGACATGGACTCCAGTTCAAACTCTTCTCCAAGCTGGAACATTTGCAAGGCCTTCTGCAAATCAGGTAGTGCAGAATGGCACACAAGCTCATACTGCAGGACTTTACATTTCTACAACTCACTCTGGAAGTGTTTTTACCAGTGGTTTGATACTTCCCATTACAAGACAGTATCAGAGGATCAGGACTTCATTTTATTCAGCATTCTCTTTAGTGATCTTCAAAACAGGAATAGAACATACTTCAAAGAGCTTGCAGTAAGAGATAGAAATGGCTACAAGACCCAAAACCTCACAGTATCTTCGAACTGAATTTATAAGTGGCTTGGAGATAATACAGTTTCTGAGAAAATACCAAAATCTGAAAGAAACACTCAACTGGAAGAGTGCAAATTACGGAGTGACTAAATATCACCACTACTGAGAGGGAAGTACCTTGTTATTAACCTCATTCACTATAGCAGAAGAAGGGAAGAAAAGGCACTTTGCTTAAACAAAACAATAGGCAAACAAAAAAAACCACCACAGGTGTCAGAGAGCTATTAATGCATTCCAAAGCTGGTTAGACAGAACAAAGCAACTTTAGGACACTGTACAATCTCCTTTCTTAATGGTCCTAAACATGGAATGAAACAAGTGTCTTCAAAATCACATCCTGCTTAGAACAAAAAAGTTATTAGTTCTTGACAATACTTCAAAAGATCCACTTTTCTGGTTTTGAGGTTTAGATACCTACATGTCCTCAAGTTCCAGCAGTGTCTAAGACTTATAAAACTGATACAAATAGCTGTTTGAAACAATGAAAGATTTGGATTGTGCTGCAGTCTTATATTCACAGCACGCTTCAAAATCCTGCACTGAGTTTTGTTCCTCATTATTGGCGTTAGTAAGTCCTGGTAACTGGGCTGAGAAGTTAGCACTTCTGTTTTACTGTAGCTCTCCACTAGCAGTGGGGATAAGCAAATGATTATTGTGAGATTTGAGACAGACAAAAAAAGTGATGGGCAACTTAAGAAACTTCACATTCCAGAGCTAATCATAGTAACTCTTAAGTTCCTTGTGCAGGCAGGCAGAGAAACTTTGTGTACACGCAAGAGCTACCTTGTTTAGGAACTCACTGGTAAACAGTATCAAAAGTCCAACCGAATGCTTTTAAAACAGCTCCGTATCTCTTAAATCAACTTTTGGTCAAAGGTTTGTACTTGGAGAAAAGCATCACCGTGGTTTTGTGAATAAAGGTAACAACTTCAGCCTGCAACCTTAACGCTTCTAGGATTTTCACCACAACAAAGAATAAGCTGACCTGAAGAATTCCCTGAAACATGTTCAAGATCTTCCCTTGACAACAGGCACTACGATTTTTCCCTAAGCATCCCAAACAAAGATCTAAATTAAGATGTCGCCTGTCTGGAATGTGGGCCTGCTCTTCAAGATTGCGAGACACGAAACACAAGAAACTAAAAATGGTATTAAACTTCTGAATATTAATATCAGCAACCACTCTGTGCAGAGGTGAATTCAAGGAAAGTTTAAGAAATGTGACTGAAGGGAGAATAAACCAGCCTGTATCTCTGCTGGAAGATTAATAAACTATTTGAACTTTTGCTGTATCTTTAAAACAACCCTAACTCCTACTAGATACACAGTTTGCACACACTTTTAGAAAAGAAATAAGTCATTTAAGTCTTCCAGGAATTAGTTTAAGATCAAACCTAAACCAAAGCATTAATCACACGACAAGCATTTTCAAAACGAGCACACAGCATCTTCACAAGCTGCAGCCACATCCCTACTGAACAGGGCAAATATTTAACCTGGAGGCAATCTTCCACTGAAGACTGAACTCAAAGTATCAATGCTTTAAGGAAGAAATACGTTTTTTAGGCTTAAGCTGTAAGGACTTTGGACTATGTTTGCTGGAGAAACAGTTTTGTGAGGTCTCATAAATTGCTGGTCTCAAATGCTGAATGATTACAACATCTTAAATTGAAGCTTTTAATAATTTGGTATTTACATTTTCATTTATCTCTAGTCTGCCCTTGCACATTTCTTCTCCTTGCCTCCCTATGCATGCCAACACTTTCTAAATAGCTATTACTGGCACTTCTTATAAAAATTTATGAATATGTATGCACCCTTTAATAGACTATCAAGTGTTCTGTTTCAATACACGACTCAGGAGATTTAACTACAGCAGGTGTAACTCGAAGCTACACAGAAAAAGAACCAACAGCTCCCTACCTCAAGCAGGTGACATCCAACACACATTCAATAGATTTTGGAAAGAGTTTTCTGGGACCCTTTTTACAGGTTTTATTGATCCCTTCTCTCTATGTACCACAGACAAACTGCAGCTCTTCCCAAAGCTGACCTTCCCCTGAGCTGACATGATGTCCATACAGAATAGCACTGGAGTTTTCAAGGGGTTCTTTTTGCCTTTTTTTTTTTTTTAAGGACTCAAAATTATGCTAGAGAAATTCCAGCAAAACTATGGCAGAAGAGATCCATTCAGCTGCTTGTGTAGAGCAGAGCATTCACCTGCTGCACTCTGGCATTCAGAAATTTCTATCAAAGGCAGCCACACAATCCCTTTCCCCAAGGGATCTCACTCCATCCTGAACTCAGTCAAAGCATAAAGTCTATCCTACAACCCATCCTACAGTAACCACCCTGCAAGTTACAACACTGTTTCAAAGCTCTTACAGGAAGAGTTTATACCCATTTATTCCTTGTGTCAATGTTGTTCTTCATTTAATTTCCCTCCCTGGTGTTTACCCCCTTCCCAACCCTTATAGGATGTTTTCATGCATAGTGTTATCACACTTCTTGGTTTTCCTTTTACTGAGCTAAATGAGCAAGCTTTATGGTTTCCTCATAAATGGCCTTTTTCTATGACCATCTCAGTTTGCTCCCTTCTCCAGCACCTCAGACTCTTTTCTCTCTGTCATTACATCAGCAGAAATTCAAAACAAGCAGCAGAAAAGAATGCCACAGTGTAAGGGACTGGCAGGAAAAAAAACCCCTTTTGATTCTGTTTCTTAAAATGCCCAATGTCAGAATGAAATACTCCATCACAATACAAAAAGAAAAACAATATTGTAAAAATAAAATATAAAAAAACCCAAACCAAAATAAACAAACAAACAAAAAAACCCCAACACAAACTTAAAAAACTTTAAAAAAACTAAAAAAGGCAAAAAGAAAAATCAGTTCACAAGTAAAACCACTGGTCTATAGCACAGGAAAATTGCTTTTTAGACAAAAGGTAGGAGTGCCATTAACTTCTGCCACAGTCAAAATTGGTAAAATCACCCAACTGGTTCACTGAAACAGTAAAATCCATATAAAATTCAGCAGAGGAGGAAAGAACCTAAAACCAAGTTAGTTTTATTCAAATAGTATTCAGAAGCTACCTTGAAGATATCCACATCACATTCAAAAACCTTTTAGGTGTGGTCCACTTTTAAAAGGACAAGGTTATTTAAGCTTTCCAAAATTCCATCTAGATGTCAAGTTGGATGACTAAAAGCCAAATTCAACTTTGCTCTAACATAGTTAGGCTTGTATGAAACTGCTTTGGCTTTGTGTTAATCCCAGCCATCAGTGCAACCCTTCCCCAGAAGGATTTTCCCCTGAATTTCCAGATTTTCCATTTGTCAGTCTTCTCTACTCAGAGAAGAGCCACAGCAGGCACCCAAGGCAAACAGTCTCAATATGGAGAGGAACATTTTGTTTCAAGATACAAGAACTGATTTGAAAAATAATGCCATCAGTGCCTGTACTTATTCTGGAAATGCTGCATTTCTCAACATATTTCAGACCTATCTACTTCTCCAAACCCATCCAATGCTAATACAGTTGTACATTCTGAAAGCTATAAATATGCAAATCACCGAAGTACCTGCAGACAGATCATTGCTACCCAAAGATCAAGCTCCTAACAAAAAGCAGAACTGGTGTCAGTGTTGTGACTTCAGGCTCCAAATGCTGTGATCGTGCACCCTCAAGTTACCAAAACCACAGTGCACATTACCAGAAGTCCTATCTTACAGAACACTCACATCTGCTGCAGATGATTAACAAGCAGAAACAATTCTTATGATTGTTCAGCAACAGTTAGATTGAGCCAACTGATGCAAATATTCTGCTGTCATTCCTGTCACACTGGCATTATTTCAGTCTGAACCAAGTCACCTCCATTCAGAACTCAGCCATGCTCCAAGGCATTAGGCTTTCCTTTCTCCTTGACTTGATCAGGACAGCCACATTTAACAGCAGAAGGTATCAAATCACAAAGACAGTTATCCTGTTTCATCTATACTGTCCTGCCTATGTATGTGCAGGGCATTAAAGAAGTCTGTTGTATTCAGGGCATTAAAGAATTCTATTGTACAGAACATTGGAGACCATCCCCTAGGAAGTTTCTTAAGGGGAGGACTCTGTAGTCACCCTCCCCCATCCTGGCAGTGCTCAGCAAAGCAGTTACAGACAAAAAACAGAATTATGTAGTCACCTACAAGGCCACAGTGACACTGTCACATCTTCCAGGTCTATCCTTGCTCAAGCACAAGACACTGTAGACACAATACCTCCAAACCAAGAAATTGAGATGATATTGCCCAAAGACTTCAACCTCCTATCAAGCAGTTGTTTACCAGCTATGACAGCCCCACTCTCAAACCAAGCAGCTTCTGGACCAGGGAGGTTCTGCAGGGAAGCTCTTTGCAGAGTTGATGTTGTCCCTCACCTGGTGCACACAGAAGTGGCTGTAAATCAGTCCTTGTCCATCAGACACTAACAAATATGCACAACCTGAAGCAGCAATGTCATTCAAGTGTAAAAAGAACACCTCGTTGTCCCAGTATTTCTCAGGGATAGCTGCTGGCTAACAATGCCTTTCACTTGGAAGAAAATGTTTGCAAATCATGCAGGTGCAACACTGGCTGGACACAACCAGCCCCAACACTTCCTGTAAAACTGTTCTCAGTTCCCTGCAGCTTTGTCAAAGCAATTACATGGAATGCCTGCCACGGTAAGCATTTTCTAGGAAGTCTCAGCCAGAATGGCTTCACTGTTTCCATAAACAAGTTAGGGAAAATACATGTTTTGACCACATTAAAATTTTATGAAAGCTTTCTCATCAAGAAGCTCCTGCATCCCTCAAGACCCCAAGCAGAGCTTTGAAGCATGTCCTCTGTATCTTTTGCTGTACTGAAACATCACTTCCCAGATGAGTAAGGTTTAAAATTTTTTGCTTCCTGAGAAAGACTGCAAACTTTAGCTGCTAAATGGGTTATTTCCTAGTCAAGACAGAGTAGGGCTTTCCTCACTGTAAAGCTAAATATCATGCTAAGAATAAGACAGTTCTATTTTCTGTAGGAGTAGGAAAACAGGACTGTTTGGAGACAGTGAGCATTGGACTGACATGAACCCCTTGCAATACTTGCACAAGATAAAGACTCGTATGTGGATCACAGGCACAACCTTCATTGAAGGCAACAAAACTTCCAATAGCTTCTCTTGCACTGCTCAATAAAGTTTGATACTTTTAATTATGTATCAATTTATACATAATTTTCATCTTGAAACTTTGAGGATGGACGCTTCCTGGGGGAAAAAAATTCATGTATGATGTTACTATACAGCCAACTGGAAGGCAAAGGACAAGGCTGTCTAGGGCAGTGGAGCACTTGATCATGATTTCTTGCATAAACTAATAAAGCTGAACATCTGAATACTCCAGATGTGTTGTTCTTTAACAACTTTGGAAAGTATATCATAGGAAAGATTGTATGAAATTTATTAATACCAATTATCATCTCTGCTTAACAATTTCTCACTATGTTCACTCAGAATTCCAAACTGCCACGGAAAAGTTAATACAAAACACCCCCTTATCACTATCACCATGTCCCCTGGTAAATCAAAGCACATCTTGTAGGCAAAATGCCTTTTCTATGTGCCAGAGAGCATCAGCTTTAACAATCACATAATGAATGCTTACTAGAAATTAATTATAGTTGCAAAACAATGGCTTAACTTTAGCACCTCCTAACCCAAGCACTTGATCCTTCAGTCTTAAAAAGGAAACAAAACCCAACCTACCTATGAACATGCATTTTATTACAAGCTTCTTTTAATTATTTTTGGCCCCAGAGTGACATCTGTTTTCATACCTTGATTCAGATATTCCCTCACAGCAGGAGGCTGGCAGGCAAGAAGAGCTCAAGACACTACTTTTAATAAGACACTGTAAGAAAACCTGCAGAGCAGGGAAGGAGTGAGAGGAGAGACACAACAGCAGTGGAGATGCAATTACTGGTGAAAGTCTATTTCAGGAGACAGCCAGAAAGGAGCAGGTAACAGAAGAGATGAATGATTAGGGAGAGTGAGATGAAGGCCAGAGCATTACTAGAAGAGATTCCACTCCAATGCAAACTGTTTATCCAATGTCTAAATGCTGCTTTGTGCAACAATCCAGAGGAGCAGAGCATTCAAGAGGGAGCACATCAGTCCCATGACGCTGGTGCTACAACTGCAGCACACACTCTGCAGAATTCCCTTTTTCCAGACTGGGAACTGAGCACAGACACAGCAGAGACCTGCAATTAACTCAGTCTGCAGGAAACACCTCCAAAAGGGGTTTGCAGATGCTACAGAAAAGTAGTTAATTCTGCTTTCAGCAGCTACTGCTTTATTACTCAAGGTGAGCAAAAGGAAGAGATTAACAGGGATGAGAGAAAACATTGCAACAAAACTGGTTTTCAAAATAACATGCTAAAACTATACCCACTGAATCAATACACCTGAGAGGTATCCATTTGCTACTCTAACCTAGATCTCTCCTCTCACAGCACAGGTAGATGCTGGAACACAACCATTTATGGAATTCCAGCTTAACAAATTAAAGCTTGTAAGTGTAAATCATTAACTAAAGTCCTTTTTCATATTAGATCTTCGGAATAATTTCTCCTTGTCCTTTTCCAAGTTTATAATATCGTCCATAAAAGAAAACCCAGAGCCACTCTTGACACTAACCAGAAGTAGGAACAACCTTACTATAGAAACATTACTGCACACACACTAGAGCTGAAGAAGAAAGCCCCTAATATGTATGAAGATAACCAGTTTTTGATCATTTACTACATTCACCAGAGGTCTCTCAGCACTGTATCTCAGGTTACAATGAGAAACTCCACACCCATCAACAGCTCTCACACTTTTTGAGGAAATGTACGTAGGTCATTCCTGTCCAAGGAATACTGAGCAGGATGAGTTCAGAATATTTTACTCAAAAGTTTTCTGTTTATTTTTAAGCTGAGCACTTAAAAACACATTTTTAAGCAAAGCACTTTTTCAGTTAAAAAGCGACTCTGGACTTCTTATATGGGAATTTTCACTTTCCTGCTCTGACTGCTGCTTGGAGGCAAGTCCTTTAGGGAGTCCTAAATAAAATAAATATTCCTGGCCTATCCAGTCTTTCTCTTTTGTGCACATAATGAGCCTGCAGCCTGTTTCAGCTGTGGTGCACTAGTGCTGTGTAACATCATCTCACTCAGACTCACACATCACCAAAGCAACATCATGAAGCCAGTCCTAGACAGAACCAGTGACCCACCAGTGAGAAGTTACACTGATCTTAGACAGTTCAGCCAAATATATGAAGATGTTTTAAGCAAAACACATGACCAGCACTGCTCTATGCAACAACAGCATCCTATCTAACACTGTCCAAGCTAATTAGGTACAAAACAGTTTATATACATTCTTTGTGTATAATGAAAATTAAAATTGCTCTTCAGTTGATAGCACCGTTTTATTTGGAAGTCACATCATCAGGCCAGACTTTGCATATTTCATTACAGTACCACATAGACCATAAATCTTTCTAGCATCATTTTTTTCCAATTTCACTCTCTTAATTAGAATACAAATTAAATGAATGCCTTCTGTGCTTTCACATTCTCATTTGTGTAACCTTTGAGGAGAGGGACAAACAAATCCAATTCACGTACTGGATGGCATTCAGTGCACACATGGAGCCTCATTTTTCAGCTCTTTTTATTAAGCTCCCTGTTTCAACAAAACTGCAGCATAATTTGATATACAAGATAGTTAGCAACTGTTGATGGATACAGAACTGGAAAGCTTACAAGAGCAAGTACTCCACAGGAGAGGCAGTCAGGAAAGCAGTTCCAAAACAAGCTTCAAACTTCTCATTCAACTCACAATTTTAAGTGTCACCAGAGAAACTTTAAGTTTGACAAAAGATCATTACAGTTACAGTTTGGCTACAGCCACTTAATGAAACCTTATCAAGATTTCAGAGGTGTGTCTCAACTCCTGAGCACTTACCACTTGCCATCCAACAACAAAGTTAACATCTCAGATGTCAGTTTACTCTCCCACCCCCAATATTAGCACAAAGACAGCAACCAGTGCAAAAATTTAGGTCATAAAACAGGTACTGCAACTAAGCTGCCGCATTTCCAGCTGCATCTCTATTTTCTCTGACTCTCTTTCTCTGGGCTTTCTCACACAGAAGCACTCTGGGCAGCAGGTTTTGGTCTGACATTCACACCCTAGGTTCTGAATATTGCACTCTACATCCTTTACACTTGGCTTTAAAATTAGGCCTAAGGCCAGGTTCTCATTTAGTCTGAAAGGATAATAAGGTGAGTGCTTCCTTTCAAAACCCACACCCTACTTTAAACTGGCCAGAGGTGTGCTATTACACATGATCTGTTGACAGGTCCCTGGACTGCTCTCACGCACCCAGCGTGAGCATCCACAGACTGAACTTCAGAGCTAAACGAATTAGGAGACAAAGCAAAACAGAAGCCTGAAAATCAGGAAAAAAACTTAAAACTACTAAACTTTCTAAAGAATTTGGATTATTTTATTGCAGGGTTTTAGAAGACACACAGATCTTCACCTTTCTCAAGTGTCTCCACAGAGCTCTGTGTTACACTTTTAAAAGCACAAAGGTGTTTCAAAACTGAAGGTTTGTTGTTTCAGATTTTTTTTTTTAACCTAGACATCCTTTTCACACATCTAAATGTGTAAGATATTTAAAACAGATTTTAAAATGGCTTAACTATTAATGATTCAGCAGGTTTTAGGAACCTGTATCTCACAGTAGCAAGCTTTATGTAAAAATAAATAGGTAAATCGGTAACTTTCTACCTCTCCATAAGCTTAACATGAATGCCTAACTAAAAACAGTTAAACAGTGTGAGGAAAAAAAACCCTACAAGTTAGCAACAGATCCCCTGCACCAAATACCCATACTTAAACATTTTCAAGATGCACAAAGGCACAAGCATTTCATTGCAATTCAAACTCTGTCTGGACTCCTAAAAAAAAAAACAAACCCGGCAGCTCAAAGAATGCAATTGTTAAGAGCTTCCTTTTCTCACACACAGAAAGATTAAAATAAAAGGTGTTACTTTTCCAGACCAGTCCCACAACTGCAGGCAGCATGCTAGTAACCAAGAAGCTGCCTTATTAGCATACCAGCTTAGATATATCTTCTCACAGAATGACTCAGCCTGCTATTTTCAAAGTTTTCCTTAAATATTTGTCCTACATTTTACAATAGGAGTTACCAGCTACAGAAAAACACATCCCTTAAAGTCTTAGCCACTTCACAATGCTGAGCACAGCGATTAAGCCATGCGTCCACATTTGCATCCACTAAGCTAATCCTTTCTGAAAATGAAAGCTCGAGATATTCAGCACGGATCTTTCAGAGGTAAAGTGACTGCTTGGCGCAAGTCGGAGGAAAAAAAAAAAAAAATCCATGCTTTTCCACAGCACGGTTCAGTGCCTGCAGGAGGGAAAAACTTGCCAGGAGTTGCCCTGTGAAGCACAGCACACTCTGTCAGAACTGCAGCTCTTCAGAGCACGGCAAAGAACAACCACAGAGCGCAGCCACATAAGGAAAATTCAGCGTACAGCTGCCGCTTTGAACAGATGTATGTGCTGCCATAAGGAGTGGAAGCTTTAGTTGAAAGAGCTTTCCATCACCGCTCTCAAAGTCTATATTTGGTATCGCAGACGTATTCGAGGAGAACGGGTGTTTTACGGGGAGAAGGAGAAGAAGGAGGAGGCGAAGGAGGGGGTGCCATGAAGGCTGCGCTCCCCCGGAGCAGGACCCGGCCGGCGGCGAGCACGGCCCGGCGGCGGCCCCTGCACAAAAGCGCCGCAGCGGGACCGGCGCCGGGACCAAAGCGCCGCAGCGGGACCGGGCTGGCTCCACGGCCGGCCAGGCTGCGACCCCCCCCGCAAGGACACGGCCCGGGCACGGCGCATCCCCCGCTCCCCGCCGGGGATCCCCCGCGCCCGTCCCCCCGCCCGCCGCGTGGGGGTCCCCCGC
>VZTJ01003051.1:558273-652659 GCA_013397795.1 Orthonyx spaldingii
CCCTCCCCTCCCCCACTTAGTTTACTTAGTCTTTTCTGAACCTTTAATATTTTCCCCAACTATTTTTTTCATCCTCTGTCCTTCAGTTTCCTCTCTCATCTTCAGAACCTGCTCTTGTCATTTTCAAGTGTTTTAAGAGACCATAAAAACTGCACAAAGACCCTGATCCAGCAAAGTGACTTGACACACACACAGCTTTAAGTGCTCCAGTACTGTTGACTCCAACAGAGCTACCACTGTGCTTAAATCCAACCCCACATTTAAGTGTTTTCCTGGATCAAGGCCATCACCACATTGACATCAGCCAGAACAAAAACAGCACCTGAGATCCAGCAACATAAATACATAGCAACCCCAACCTAACCCAGTGCTGTAACCTTCAGGTTACCTTTCCTCAGTGCCTCCTGTCATTGCTAACTCTGTTATGGCTACACTTAAAATCTCTTCTGCAAGCATGCACTGGAAGTAGTGTTTAGGAACTACCCTGCCCAAGCCAATGCTTTCTTATGGTTTTAGAATTTGCCTGGCCTGTTTTGCCAGATCAGGCCCTTGGACAATAAGGTCCCCAGGGCAAAAAGCATGTTTATTTTTCTGCTTGAATCATATGTGCTTATATACCACAGAATAGCAATTAGTAACTTTCTGTTCAGAGGTACAAGGAAGATTCTCTTCATGCCACAGATGCCCTGGCTTGTGCAGTTGTAAGTGAAAAAGTGTGATAAATTTCACAAGTCCAAAGTACCAACCTTAGCACTGGCAGTTTACCGTAACCCTAAACACGCAAAAAGACAAAAGTAATCCCTCCCCTCTTGAATTCTGCTCCTTCCCTTTCTTTTGCTGACCTTCTGCCTCCATTACTTTTTGTCTTTTATTTTCTGTTGATTACTTCACTGGTTTACACTTCAGCTTCTAAACCCCGTACGGTAGGAGCCTTGTCCTTGTTAATCATAAAATAAGATTGTGCACACCTTGGGCCCTGTACAAATCATGATTGTCTTCCTACAAATGCCTTCCACATGGCCCCACCCTCAGTTCCAGCTGAGAACTGAGCTGCTGTTGTGAACAAGCTCAAAGAATAAATATTTTGCATTCATTTCACCAGCACAATGGAAACATTTTTCCAAGCTGCTGCCAAGATGGTATCTAGTCCTCCTCTGAGTCAGCAGCCCATGCAGCTGACTTTCAAATGGCCAAACTTGCTTGATTGTAATCTTAAAAGGAAAAAAAAAAAAAAAACAAACCACAACAACCAGCTGCATTTTTAAAGAGCTGTATTGCTCTCCTCTTGCACAAGCAGGTAGTGACACTATAAAATGTGAAAGCTGGGAGAAAGAAGCCAAACAGGAGTGAGCCCTTTTTTTGATGTCCCCTTAATTTCTCCCAACTTCATCAGTTTATTTCATCCAGTCAGAGGAAGGGATGGGGGATTGTTTGAGGAAGTGAGAAAGGAATATGACTGCTCTACATAGAAAATTTCCTTTTAGTATCAACCAGATTTTATATTCATTAACGATCTGTTGGCCATTAAAGACTGTATCTAAAAATAAAATATAGACAAAACTGGGTTAAGATAGATGAAGATGGCTAGGGATTCTAAGAGTTCCTTTCCATAAGCATTTTTTCCTTTATTCTTAGGTCACTTTCCCTCTAGTCTGATCCAGAAGCAAGAAAGGTGCAACCAAACAGGTTCAAAGCTGTGTATCTCTCCTCCATTCTCATGCAAAAAAACTTTGGTCTCTAATTCCTACTGCTTTGTGAATAAACAGCCCTGATGGTAAATAATTTCCGTGTTCCAAAATTGCCCAGATACAGCTGGTAAGAAACTGTCAGTGACCCTGCATGAAACTGCAGCTTTATATTAAATCCCAGAGTAGGCATCCAGCTTCTCATCACTGACGGAGGTTACCCTTCCCAGAAGTTCTGATCTTCTAAGCAGAATAACAGGATGCTTGTTAAATCAACAAGTCTAAAATTCAGAAATAAACTGTGCCATGAGAAATCAGTTCAATGGGTAAAATGAGGCTGCCCCTCCAGAACCCTCTTACATCATGGTATTTAACCAAAAGATATCTATTTATATAGACACACGAGGCCAGATCCTTAGGTTTAGTCTTTTTATACCATGCATAGTGCAGGATTTAGGGTGATAAAAGTAATTTAGGTTTAAGCTACTAACTCTGTCTTCAGGGTGCTGGGGTCATGATTTTTCGGTACCAATGAGTATCTTAAAAAAGCCCCAGAGATGCTCTAGTTTTAATTGCCTTAGCTACTTATAGCCTTATGAGAGCTGTCAAAGCAGCTGGGAATTGATTGGACTCAGCATTCTGGCTATTCATCCTCTCTACCTCGCCTTCCTCCTTTTGATCTAGGACTAGGAGGAACAGAAATTGTAGGACTTGGTGTCATTTAAATAAATTCTCCACTGAGTGAACCCACAGATAGTTGATTAAATTATTTCTGTAGCTGCAGAAAAAGCCACAAGTTGACACAGACACACATTTCCTTAGGGCAGAAAAAATCGTCTTCATGCAATAAAATTTCTCTGCGTTGTAAGATTGATTGCATGAGTGCTGGTCTGCACTGCAGCCAGAATACAAATATATGAGGAGATCAGTGTTTCAGGAGGTTGTGATTGAACATTTTTTCTTTTAAAACAAGTAAATAGCTTAAAAAAAACCCCCAACAAATTAATCAGTATAAAAGGGAAAGCGAGATGCTTTTTGCATATTCTAAATACTAAAATGGGAGAAAAACACCAAATGGGATACAAAAGATACGACTAATAGGGAGAAAGTGAAGTGGGGAAACAGAACATTAGTAAAATGGGAGCTGTAATTAAAAAGTAGTATGATACAGCAGTTGAAGCTTTCTATTTTTGTAAAGTTCAGGTTCAAAGGAACTGGTTCATTTATTCTTTATGTCCCACTAAATCTCACTATGAACTTTCCAACCATATTAAATAATTCTCCTCTGAACTTACATTCGATTCAGTGGAGCCACCATGATGCTCTGTCAAAGGAGACTGAAATCAAATCAGGTGGGCTCCAAACATTTTCCCAGCAGTGTTTTCATAACTGTTGTAGAGTTCATCACAGAGTGATTCCTTTTCTAGGTTTGCAACTAATTAGTTATGTGTCCACTCTTGGAGAAATATTTTAAAGTTAAACACATTTTCACATGGATAGCAACAGCTCCCATAGGGAAAAAGGATTAAACAGGGATAGCTGGTTACAGCCCCTGGGATCTATAAGGGAACACAATCACCTCCCAGGAGTGCTGCTATTAAGGCACTTAAAAGGAGCCCGGACACACCAGCACTGTCAGAGCTTTGTCGCTGGTAAATGAGAGCCTTTTGGGCTCTAATTACGGTGATCAGTTTACTGTGGTGTAAATCACAGCAATGTCTTGGCACTCTCACACACTGCCTTAAACCACGCAAATGCTGAAATAAGGAGTTCTGGTACTTTCGAAAACTGGATTCATTTTTTTCCCAGCCTGTACTTTTTTTTTTTTCTCCTTTTCTTTTTAAAGACAACCTCAGCATCAAAGAACGATTTTCTGTTCTCTCCATCAGATTTCAATCTCTGTACTCACCCAGGAGATTACGGAGCTCTGATAGGTGATATGGCTTTTTGGAGAGAGCCAAACCAAAGGACCTGCTACACACATCCTGGTTCCCAGGCTCCTTGCCAGCACAGGGTGTGATGTAACAGCCTCTCACGCTGAACCAGTTAACAGCCCTGCTTTGGAGTTTACTACATTTTGGCTAAGAAACAGCATGAATAGCTTTGCAGGGAAGCGCTACTGTTCAACAAGCGAGTAGCTGCAGGAACAATCTGGTTCCTCCCTTTTATCCAGGACTGGCAGAGAGTCCCAGCTGTACATTACATCTCTCCCATGTGCTGGAGCAGCAAGGACTGTGCACAATGAATAGAGACCAGACTCAGTCTCTTCTGTGTGCTCTGTCTGCAGTTTTAACAGGACTCGCTCACACAAGCTAAGAGTAAGTCCCTGACCACCTTCTGGCTGAGATTTCTTCTTGTTAAGAACGTTCTGGGAAATTATTTGGCTTGGAACTTATTTCAAGGACAGTGGCTCACTACACCATTGTATGAAAAGGACCATTTGTAGGCATGTTCTGCCTTTGCCACTTCTTGTGAGCAGAGGAAGCCTCAGCCTTGTTTTCCACCAAACGAGACCTCAAAGGCAGCTCTCCAGTCTGGAGCCAGCACCTTCTGGCCTGGGCTCCTCTCATATTGGGAAAGGGGAAACCAGGGAATGAGGTACCACAAAATGCTTGTGTTTGCAGGGAATAGTGCTATTTTCACAGTGTCTTATGAGTCAGGGGAAGAAGAAAGGATGAAAGAAAAGGATACAACCACATAATGCCCAACATACCACATTCCACTTCAAAATACGGACAAGGCGGAAACAGGGCAAACACGTTCGTTACTGAATTTGCAACCTCTCTACATTCCTTTTATGGTTCGTAATGTCACACTAGGGAAGAGTTATCATTTACCACTTACTGCCTGAAGGTTACACCATCCAAACAACACAATGCCAAAGTACAGAGTCGTGAACCGCCTTGTGAAAAATCAAATTGCTCCTTTGCCGTTTAATGCAGCGCACGGTAATCTTTAGGTACAGCTTTGATCTCTTATCAGCTGAGTTCCTCATTATAACCTTCTAGCTCAGCCACTAGGAGCACCTACACAGGCAGGGGAGAGCCTGGCAGAGCTGCTGCAGTGGTGTGTGACAGCCCCAGCACGTCCAGCTCTGGGCACCTAAGGAGTGCCTCGGTCAGAAATGCAGCAGCCGGAGTCAATCCCTTCCCAGTCGGCACCAAGGGCTCCTCAGCCTCCTGGGGATTTGATTCATTCCCTGCAAATGTCTCTCTGGGGGACACAGAGACAACTGGAGCTACTGTACTCCCAGCTTAAGCAGCTCAGATAGGTTTCTAAAGTTAGGTGGGATAAATCCAGACCTCGGTGATTACCACAGACATCCATTTAGCATGAGGTTAATTGCTTAGCTTTGTGTACTGTGTTGAGGTGATACTCACTGAAGGAGGATCTCCCTCTCCCAGGAACTGTCTCCCACTATTTATTCCCCTCCCCAGGACTGAAGGCTTAAAAATCACATCAAAATACCCACTGTTGTAAGTGCTAAGACATGAAAGGTTTTGGTTACATCTGCTGGGAAATAAATATTTTTATTCTTCCCTCCATGTCTTCTCTCTTACTGAACAGATTTAATTCTACACCTGAGCCTCAGACAGATAAAAAACAATTTCAGAACCAGCTTCAAATGCCATTAATTATAAAATTGGGCTAAGATTAATTCCAAGTCCTGATATTGCATCTTCCTATAGTTAACTGTTCTTCTGATTTGTTTGTTTTAAAAAATAATATTTCCAGGTCTGGGTCCAAGGGTTCCTCTTTCCTACTGCAATATATATAGCAATCATGAATCATTTATAATAGTTCTGGGGTCTCACACATTATCATTACCAGTTAGAAAAATGTAATAAGTAAATGAGATTTAAGTTGACAGAGCCCTGTAAATAAGAGTCAACTTCTCATTTCAGATGTCAACATAGAAGCTTCCATATCATTAAACTGATCACCTAAGAGCATGGCCACTATGAAACCATTTATCATATAATTTATAGTGTGTTTTTAAGATAACTGGAATTGTTCTGCCAGCAAATAGTGATGTAAGTAAAGAAGAAATTGAGTTTGCCTCTTACAGATTTGTTCATGGCACGTGATTGTGAAATGATGTATTTATTAACACACAGCTCAGAATAAATGAAATGTCTGAAATGCAGTACTCCAGTCAAGAATGTTTGTCTACTGCTGTTGTATTTGCAAAGGAATGCTGGGTCAATAACTTGCAGGGATTGAAAGACACGACAGTCCTGAGGGAAGGCTCACCAGCTTCAGATTCATGTCCTTCTGCAGGAACTCAGCCTTTCTCTCTAACAGTTTCTCCTACTAGAATGGCAAATCTAATCTTTCTTTTCATTCTCTCTTGAAAATTAAACATTCAGAGCTTTGTTCCTCACTGATCAGTGACTGCTGACATTTATTGCCAAGTAAACCAAAACCCTGATGAGTCACTGGCAGCCCTGCACACTCACTGCTCTCAGACATAAACGAGTACAGAGGGTACCAGACAACCAGGTGCTACACATCCCATGTATTTCTGAATCTTCTGAACAGAAAAGAATTGAGTCCAGCATTCTGAGTTACCCCCCAGACTCTCTCTTGTACATATATACAACCACAACTGTTCATAAAAACCTGCTGAGAATTCTGTTTCTTTATTCTGGCATCTTCTACTCAACTTCATGTTGTCTGAATCAGCAAATCATCAAAACCAAAACAAACTTTTCAGTCTTTCAGTCAGTGGAATGTGTAAGATTATGCTGTTTCCTCACTTCTATTCTAACAGGTACAAAAGACTCTTCTGTAGCTGCATAACACAGATAAACACATTCATATGCAAATAATATGACTGATTGACTAAAACCTACCCAAAATACATTTGTATCCTACAAGCCTTTGGGTTTAATAATTTATGTATTCCAAGAATACACTGATATGGAAAGGCTGGAGAAAAGTTACTGCTGGAGTTCCCTAACTATAAATGTAGGACTTATTTTATTTAATACTTTAATGATTTACTTTTGCATAGCAGAAGAACAGAAAGTCTGTAATTTGTAGGGAGAGTTTGGCTTGCTTGATTTCAAAAAACAAAGGCTGGCTACTGGTACAACAGGATGTAGCAACCAATGAATGAAAATGGCCATTAATTATAAAAGCAAATAGTTATAACCTGTCCATGAAAAAATTAGATTGAAAATCAGAGACTTCCTAACCTTTACAGAGGGGGCCCTCAAAACAGGGCAGGTGTTTTATGGGATGGGTGTGAACCACTTTGAAAGCAGCACATGAACTCTGATCTGGGACCCAAATGCTTTCAGCATCACAACAGCTGCTGCTACTGGAGGTACCTCACACAAAAACAAAAAGGTTTTGGGATTACTCTGTTACCGTGTTCAGATCCTGGAACAGCTTTCCCATGGGTGAGTGGGAGGAAACTTCCTGCTTTTAAATAAATTACTGAGAACTGGAACGAAACAGAATTCGTAGCTGTTCAACAGAGCAACTGACCTCATGACCCTGTATGCCCTTTACAGTTCAGATTTCTAGATACAGAAAATGTTGAAGATTTTATATTTCAGGGGGAAAAAAAAGAAGAAAATCTGGGCAAGGCAGATGCAGGGTAGTTCACTCTGGTGACAGATCAAGGTCTGCTGGTTCCATGAGTCAGAGGAATGGAAAGATACAGTTGATGTGAAGGAATTAACATAAAAGGAAAAAGGGGCAAAAAGACAGAGAAGAAAGAAAAGGAGAGTGATGCCTCTGAGGCTCAGGCTGGCCAAGGGAGAGGGGAGGAGGCACAGAGCCATGCAGTACTGGAGAATATCAGAGGCTGGGATTCATGTGTTCCCAGGAATTGCTGAGTTCATGCATTACCAGGAACTGAAGCAACCACTCTTACGAAGACACCTTTAGTATGTGGGGGGGCTGGATAAATGCCCTGGTAGTGCTGCCCTTCTTTTTCTACTCTGAGCTGGGGCAGGAGGTGTGATAGCAACTTGTGCTATTAGTCACCAGCTGTCCCAGTCATCTCAGACTCCAGAGGCAGCAGGAACCCAGAACCCCTGCAGCTCAGACTGTGAATTTCTTTTTTATGAGTTCTCTTTGGCTGCTAACTTTCTCATCCATTCCTCTTAAGGGAGATTAAAGACAATCCTAAATAAAATTTTAGCCATCTCTGGAATGGCATCTCAGTAGTGTACCCTGGGATCTGAAGCCATTGCAAAACCTGCTTTGAAGGTAGTGCAAAAATTAGTTCCTATTTGGGTAAATCAGGAGGGAGCCACTGCCTTTGGATTCCCAGTGCCCTCTCAGCCGAATTCTGAAGGAAAAGGCCTTGAGGCTGTTCTCGTTCTGTCCCACAGAATGGACACACACACTGCAGCCCGTCAGCTGCAACACAAGACACAGTTCACACACAACCCTGCACATTTCCCAGTGGAAAACTGGACACGAACTTTACTTACTGGTTTTGAGGTAGCACAGGGAGCTGGTGTCATGATGGGAGGCTTGGCCATGCTTTGAGATGGAGGCAGAGGAAATCTCTGCCCTGTGTCCGGAGGCGAGGAACAGTGAGTCCGTGTTTCTGGTCTCTCAGGCTCATGCTTACAGGATTCAAGAGGAAACGAGGGCTGCTTGGTCACTTGTGTTGGGGTAGATGGAGAAGAGGAGAGGCCAGAGGCTGTGAACAACAATAACCACCGAAGGTCAGTTCAGGTGAAAAGCAGACGGAGGTCTCAGCTTTACACTAAACCTGTGTTTTTTCATCACATTTGCCCACACTCAAAGTAGGAATCTCACCTCCTTGTTTATGAAAAGGAATCTCTGCCTTGCCATTAAAACTCTTTTAAGCTGGTTGAACTGTCTGATCCACTACAGGGAGGCACAGTGGCAGGATGGGAGTGCTGGAGGTTTGTGTTGTATTAACCTCCCGTCTGATTGCTTATTTCTAAAATGACACTCAGCACGGGTATTACTTTATTGTTGTCATTTTAATAGTCCTGTGAGTCTCAGGATTACCTTTATCTCATGGCACAGGGCTCAAAAGCTTTAATGGTTGCATTTTCTTCTTTTTCATTATTTTAACAGTATCTCAGCCAGCACTTAGAATACAATTAGGAGCAGAGACAAAAAGGAACAGGGTATATTTCTCCCCAGCCTCAGTTTGCTCTCTGTAAAGCTCTTGCACGCCTTTGTACAAACTGGAATTGTTTTCAGCAGCCTTTGAGGAGAAAGATTGATCTTATCTTTTGCCAAAAATCAGTGTCAGCAGCAGATAATTTCTCTTGTGAGCACCCTGTTTTTATTTGACATGTGTATGTACCCCAGCTGTATTTTTGGTTACATTCCTAGGGCAGCTCTGATTAGTGAACAAACAGATTTAAACTGTGCTTATTACCCATTTATGAACCAGCAGACATCCACCAACAGTCAGAAAATTCAGGTTCCAACATCTGTGTTTTTGGTTATATCTATATATACATCAGAAAACAAAGGGTGGTTCTCTGGTGCCAGCATAAATCAGGACAGATGCATAAAAACTACGAGGCTGAACTGGGATATGTATTTTTAACTGGGCTGTTAGACCTCTGAATTTGGTTCATTTCTTGTGCTTCCACAGATTTGTGTAGCTGAGCAGTTAATCCAAAGGGGACTCAAGCCCATCAAAAGGGAGCAGATTAATGAGCATAAAATCCCAAGGCACTCAAAGGAGTGTTTGAAAACAGATGATGCATCTTCATAGGAAGTTTGGCTCCTCAGTGTGAGCCTTCAGGGCTCCACCAGAGATTATTGCACCAGAAAGTTTTTCCTAAGTTCCTAGACTTGGAACACTGGACATCCAACAACTCAGGGAGGGATCTATTACTTGAAGAAATTGTTACTCCTGACATATCTGGGGAAGTTGGCATATTCTGTGTCTAAAGGAATTAACATGTAATACTGGTAACTGTTCTTTAGCTATTATTCTTCTTTGAAAACAACCTTTCTTGATGGCTTTTACATAATAAAAGACTTAACTTCATAATAATAGAGTCACTCAACATGAAACCTGCACAATAATTAGGCTCTAATTAAAGTTTTATTAATAGTGAGTTTAGTGGTACAGAGTGCTGTATTTATTTCTTTCAAAGAAAATCCTAATTCTCACTGATAAATTTTAGCTTTGCTGGAATCAAAAAGGACCCCCTACTCAGTACCTATCTTTGGTCCTTTTCCAAAACTGCAGTTGGACTTCCATTTAATTTCCTAAGGAGCTCTGCAGCTCTGCAATACCACAGGCTCAGAGGAGAGTGGGGTTGGAGGCAGGTACAGGTGTTGGCTGCTGTGACATGCCACAGAGTGAGGCAAGAGTAACCACCCTGGCATTTTGATTGTCCTCAACCTCTGCTGATTTCAGGGGGACTGGAGAGCGTGTTCCACTTCCTTAAGAATTAAAAGGACACCTAACTTGCCTGTTCAGTTTTCGCTTACAGACAAATTTAGCAAAGCAGTTCTGGGGAAGATGCTCCTCCTGTTTTTATGGAACAAATGTTCCCTGAGTGCTCAGATTGGAGGTAGAGGTAGCTGTGATCAATGCAAATGGAAAACCACTAAAAGGGAGAAAAACACCATTAGATCTTCAAGTCTTGCTGCTGGGATGTGTTCATTGTGTGCTAATGTATTCAGCAAGCCCACAAGAACCATTTCCAGTGCTGAGAGGCTCTGCCAGGAGAGCTTTTACCAGACATACAGAAACCACACAGCCAGCAGCCGAGCAAGGCTGGCCTGCCAAGGGCAGAGGACATCTATAGGACACAGGGACATGTGGATCAAAGGGGACCGTGGAAGTGACATCTCTTACATCCTGTCAAAACTGCTGTCACCTCATCACAGACATGTAACACCCAGACAGCACACACAGCATGGTTTCCATCTTATAAGAACTTTCACTGGTGGTGAATCTCCTTTTGGATGCCAGCCTTGGATACCTGACATGAGTTTTATGGATAAAGAGCATCTGTGACTCCAGAACACTGAGCCTTAGAACTGTTTGTTTCAACCAGGCACTTCAAACATAAGCTTCTCACTGTGAGGCACACCCTAAAACATCTGAGATTCAGTTTGTCTGTGACTCCATTTCTGCACAGAGTTCAAGGGAAAAACATAATTATTTTGCAGGGTACTTGATTAAATTCATGTAATTAAGATTTTCAATCTTTTAAAAGCCTACCTCGTAGCATTATTGTTATTTACAATATGTATGTTATTTACATTTGTACAGTTCTGAGACTGAAGTCATAATCACATAAGAAATGTTAAACATTTTATGATTATTAAAACAAAATTCTTTTGGCTGCTGTGATACAGCTTAACACCCTAAACCCTATGAAGTTTTTTGTAAAAGCCCTCCACATAAAAGAATGAAAATCTGTAATATATCTCCAGAGCAAAATCAGTTCAGGAGTAACAGGACTTTGTATTAACTTTAGTCCTATTGGACTGACAACTGAACAGCAGCATTGGTGTAAATATATCAATATCTGTACATGCACCAGGTGTCCTGTTTTACCATAGCAGAAGGAATCCAGTGGAAGAGACAAGATACAGCTCTATCCCATGGCTAAAACCAGTTTATTTGGGAGAATGTATTTAAAACAATTAAGCAGTGAAAACCAGACAGTTCTGGATTCTTCTATAATGAAGCTGAAACAATTCAGTATGTATGTAGGGTTTTGGGGAAGACACAAACTTTGACATTGGCTACAAACCCTACTAGTTCTGGTAATGATATGAACAAAATGTGGTGGTTTCATGCTATGAAACTAAATAGCTGTTTCTTTTCTCATGGCACAAAAGAATTTTAGAAAAAAAATTAAAAGAGAGAAAAAGGTCTCGCAGATCGGTTGCTGTGTCACTGGCTAACCAAAGGGTTTGTCCTTTGGGGTCATGATTCAATGATTCTATATTCCTATTGATTAACCCTATCCAGTTCTGGAACAATCCAAGAGTTTTGCTTTGTTCTGACTCATTCTCACATTACCTTTCTTGGGACAAAACAAGAACAAATAAAGAGGATGACTTTGTGTTCTCCATATTGATGAATCATAAGCACTGACATTTCCATAAATATGAATATGCATATAAAAATAAGAATATTCATAATATTCACATGAATACGTGGTGCAAAACAACTTTACAACTTTACATGGAGTGTGTATGTGAGATCCTAACAGAACTAGACAGCACTAGACTTGGAGCAGAATGGGGCTGTCCCCAGCTGCCTTCCCCCTGTGACAGGGACAGCACACAGGGATGGCCCAGCACTCAGTTCTGTGCCTCTGTGTGAGCAACTTCAGCTGGGATCCAGCTGCACATCATGAGTGGGATGCAGGAACCCTGAGGAAGTGCTGCTGGAGTGGCAGTGCCCACACTTTTGGCTCAAGTCACACCCAGCACTGGCTGGTATCGAGCTGGACACATACACAAAACCAATGTTGCTCCCTTCACTTGTTTCTCTAGGTATTTACAACAGTTTCTTTTAAATAAAGCATTTATTTTGCAAAGATTAAGTTTCTCACCCATGTACTTGGGCACGCTGATCCAAACCAGCCCTCCACTGATCCATAACAGACAGGAAAGGATGAAGTGCTGCATTGTCATCTGTGTACTCCCAAGGGGAGAAGGGTGGATGCCTCCTACGTTTCCTACATTCCCAGGGTGACACCCACAATGAGTTCTGTCACCTACATTTCATGCCTGACCTGGCAGGATGCATCTGGTGGTTTCTGGGAGGAAGGATGCTCACAGCCCAGTGATTCCTGCCAAAGCCTCCCTTTTCATCAACCTTTTTCCAGAAAGAAAAACAGCTGCTGCCCCCATGAACCTTTGGAGCCACCTGCCCCCAGAGGATGCTGATAAGGATTTCAGGGATGTGCTAACACTCCTGTGCAGAGGTTGGCTTCAGAGGGACAGTAATAGAGTCACACTCCCCGCTGAGGGCCCAAAGGACAGAGCCAGCAGCCTGCTCTCAAACTTTTACTTTTGCATTTGTGTGCTTAAGATGAAGTTGCTGAAACTGGTGAGAGTTACTGGCCATGAAAATGAAATCACTTTTTCCACTTTCCCTAGGAATCACACTTCAGTATTCTCTCATCCTGTACCTGATCAAGCAAATACTAGCACTGCTAATACATAAAACGGTGGCTAAAACAGTTTCCCAAGTTTATATATAGGGATATATTCATTTACCATTTAGACTGAAACTTCTTTGGGGAAAAAAAAACAACAAAGAAAAAAAAAACCCAAAAGGAATTTCCATTTGCAGAGTCTCCATGGGACACTTTTTGTCTTGACTCCTTCCCAGGACAACACTGTCCTTTCATTTGCATTCTCAGCTGGCAGTGAAACAGAGAAGGCGGCAGGCTGTGGCTGCTGAATTTTAAGTACCCTGTAGCACAAGTGAATCTGAGCTGAGCCTCTGCTTCATTAAGCTGATTCACTCTTCAGACACAATACTATGTTAATTCTGACACATAAGCAAATCAATGCAAATTATGTGAAATGAGGTTTAATGCCACTTAATGGCAGTAAAGCTCTGAACCCATCAGCAGGTAAATGGCTACTGCCTGATTCCATCCAAACAGTACTGGGGACATTGATACTAAATATTGTAAAATACCCTTTAGTTTAAAAAATAATAAATTAAGCCTGAAGAGTAAATCTGAAGAGTTATTGTACCAAAAAATACTGTGGATGCAGCCCAAGAAATTTCCTGTTGTATCTAACATTTTCACTTACACACCATTTCAGGTGCCTCCCACCATGTAAGAATTATAGCTCCTACTCTTGAACCCTACAGCCTTTATCTGTGATTCACCATATATCACACATATCATGGCCAGGCCTTCCAGTCCTTCCAAGCTCCCTGGTTCCAGCTGAGCAGCATCTATCCCAGCTGCATTAGCAAACGCTTTTTTTTCAATCTTACTGAAACAGCGCCATGGCTTTCCATGCAGTGGGTACACCATTCAATGGGAAGTTTACTTATTTCTGACTTTTTCATTAATCAGAGGAAGAGAAAAATACACCTTTTAAGTAATTAAAATATCATATGCTGTCTGAAAATTTCACAGGAAAATGCAGATTTCTGCCACTTAAAAAAAAAAACCTAAAAAATCTAATTTATTTTTAGTAGTTCAAACATAGTAAAGAAAACCACTTCTTAAGTGGTCTCAGCCACAGAAATACCTGACTCTGAAAGCTCCAGCTTTTGCTTCAGATGCTATTTCACTTTGTAAAACCAAAGACAAAGCCCCACCAGTTTCCAGAATTCAGCCTGTTCTGCTCCACTTTATTTATGTGCCGAAACCACGCTTGTATCGGTGGAATCTGTAATGTAACACCTTTTCTTTGTAAAACTGAGAAAATCAGGAGCTGAAGAGTTTAATTAGCAAAGTTTTGAGAATTGTTCTGCTTTCTGAAGACCTCAAGGCCCCTTTATGTGGAAAGGCTGATCAGGAGAAACTCTTGCCTGTATCATTTTAAAAAGATGGTGCTGTATCCTTCGAAGGGTTTACTGCACATCTCACCTGCAATGATGGTTAGACAGAGGATCTTCCACTTTGCCGAGAACCACACATTGGTTATCTTACATTTGTTAAATGTACTTGTCAAATCTGGAGAGACTTGACACATTCTGCCAGCTCATAAAGCAATAAACACATGAGATCCAAACACAGCAAGCAGAGACCAGAAATCCTGGTGGAGAGCATCCCTCCCAATGGGCTTTTTCTAGTTCTCATTGGCAGCAAGGTTCCAGCCTGGCTTCTAACTACTAATTTTCTGCCAATGCTCCTCCTTTGTCTTGCAAATACTGGAGAAAATACCACGGCCAAATAATTCAGAGCAAAGAAAGGGGGATCGCTCACAAGCTCGATGGCAAAGAATGGCTTTTTTTTTGAGACGGCCAAATGCACATTCCATTGCTGTTGGACAGCCTGACAGGTGATGAATGAAGAGGTCCTGGTAATGGTTGAGGTAGTCACTGAATAAGTGCCTGGTCTGGCACGAACAATTAACTCGGCATGGCAATTATACTGAGAGACTCAGCACCAAGGCTTCATCAGACACCAGATGGCCGTGGCCAGGACGAAGTGTCAGAGACACAGACAACGCGTACCTTGCCAGCACAAGCGCCAGTGAGGGGAGGAAAGTATGAACAGAGATGCTCAGCAGCCTGATGGGGGAACATCCCGTAGGACCATGAGGAGGTTTGGGCGTGAATCTCTACGAGAAACACACATAAGCAAGGAATGCTTCACCCTCCTGTGCATCCATCGCCCACAGAGCACGGCGGCGAGAAGTTTGCAAACACCAGCTCTTCACTTTCACCAGGCAGCTCCCCTGTCCTGCCAGTGACGGCAGAGCAGGAGGGGTTTAGGAGGGCCCGCTTCCGAAGGGCTCCTGCTGCACACAGAGCCGGGATGTGCCGGGATGTGACACCCTGCTGCCGCTGCCCGGGGACGGCCGCTGGGCTAAAACAAAACCTGACTGTGCGGTGGTGTGATACCCATCTAGAAAGTCACTGAAATGAAAATCAATCACTCCTCTTAATTCAAACCGCGCCGGAGAGGCACACGACATCTGCGCAAACCCCGCGTTTCTGACCCGGACCAGACGAGTAACCAGCGAAAGCCAACCCAGGCAAAGGAGCCCCGTGCCGCAGCTGGCCCCTATCGATGTGGGGGTATCTGCTGAAACAAAACACAGCCCCTGCCGCCTTCCCAGCGCCTGGGCCGGGCACAGCCCCGCATCCCATGGCAGGGATTCACATGGGCGCTGGTACCACTGCTGGTTAGAGCCGGCTGCTGGGAGGAACAATGCCTACAGCAGGACGCCTTTATTTACTTAATACACCACCTGGCATTTAAACTTTCACAGAGTACTTTGTGTTCAGAGCCCTTAATGAAATAACTTTTGTGTTCTGTTTTAGCAGAGAGGCTGGCTGCTCAGGCGGGCATTTAACAGCGCTTTCCACATTAACCTCCACTGTCCTGCCCAGGCTTTCTTCTGTTTTGAGCCAAGCTGAGCTAAATGCTCCCCTGACATTTCAGAAAGCTGCAAGTTGCCCCTCTTTGGAGACACTTTGGTGGCCAGCACTGTCTGTCCTTCCACCACCCTTCCCTCTGCCAGAGGCTGCTAGGATTGTTTCATGCCTCTCTCCTTGGCTTTGCACAGCAAAGCTCCCAAAGCACAGCCACCGTCATCACCGCTTGTGTTCTGCTGCTGGTAGCACCCGCAAAGTGCTTCACAGACAGAAAGGGCAACAGAGGCCCCGGCCTGAAGGGTTTGCATTTTGACAGGCAAAGGAAAAGAGGAGGAAAATCAGGGGGGAAAGGTGGGAGGAGGAATCCTGCATGCACAGTGTGTAAAGACAACTTTGGAAGTAATTACTTACTTGCTCTGACGCTTAATTTCACATTTAGGGATTTCATATATAATCACTGCACTAAATGTCAGCTTTGCGAAAGCAGCTGCTTGAGGGGTTGCAGAACAGGGTAGGTTGTTGCTTCACCTATGATTTATGACATGTTCATCCAGTGTAAATATAAAAAAATGAGGTAATTGATGCAAAGATTGCTTGCAATAAAACAGCGCCTTAACCGTGTACCTTATTTCTGTAACACACTGAAGCCGAGGAACACCCCGTGCAAACAAAAAAAAAGCTCCAAACATTTTACAAATATGTCATTACAGGTGCAGGTTAATGACAAGAACAGTCTAAATAAGAGTCTGCAGAACCCCACTGAAATCCCTGTGGGTGATTTCATCTGCACAGTACATCCACTCGCTGTGTCACCGAGAGACAGAATATTAATGCACATAAAGACCAGTAGGGTATCTGTTTGCAGGGTAGGCATGGCAGCTCCAGGGCTGGTGCCAGGGGAACACACACTGTACTGTGCATGCAGCTAAAGGCTGTGTTTACACTGTGACACTTCCCGAGGTTGGGAATAGCAGGATATAAGGCTATCAGAGCAGAGACTTCAGGACTCAGGCCCTGGGACCTGTTCTCTGTTTGATTTATTGGTTTATGTTAGCCTCAGGTTCCTACTCTTGCAACGAATAGGATAGCTCCAGAGGTGCCAGTAATAGCACTGGAGTTACAGCTGGATTGCAGGTCTCGCAGCACAGTTTAATTTTGTTTATTTTCTGCAATGTTTACAAGGGCACTGAGGTGCGAGTAATTAAATATTTGCAAAGTACTCCAAATCCTCAGGAAAGCTGTAGCTAAAGAAAGAAGCCATAATTTGACATTTCTTTGCTTCTGATATTAATTTTTTAAAACCTTCTTTTCTTCTTTTATTAAAAGAAAAAAAAAATCTCTCATTCTAGCTCTTTTCAAAATTCAGCAAGAGTCCAAGCACTGCTTCAGCCTCTGGCATTTGCCTCTTCCCACTGTGTCTGAGTCAGACCTGTGCCTCATCATAATTCTTCTCTTGCTAACCTGGGAATTAATCTTTTCGTGCACATATGGCACGGCAGAGACAACCCAGTGCTCTCCAGCACACCTACCAAAGCCTTCTGAAGAAATAACTAATGACTTCATGGCTCTTGTTTGATTGAAAATAAATTGCTGTGGGACTGCTCCTGCTCCTTATGCCACTTGGTAGTATAATTTCCATTGCCTTAGTTGGTACTGTATGGTGCTTTTAGCAGAACATTAGTGCAGTAAATGGCTGCCTTCTCTAGACACCAGCCAGCACAGAACTTCCCCTCCCCTTCCCTTGAAATGATCCATGCAGCACCAGCTTTCTTCTGCCTTTCACAATTAGATCTCAAGGTGATGTGGATGACAAAGAACCTCAGATCTCCGTCCTTCTGGTTAGTTCTAAACTGAACTGGTTTGCCAGTGCAGTACAAACACTCCTCCTGCCACAGGTAGGCAGCAGTGGGAAGGGGGCCGGGAGCAAAGCAGAACCACTTTGTACAGTGGCATTGCTGGTTTACACCCCTGGAAGTGTACAGGAAACTATAGCCCAAGTTCTCCTGTGGCACAGAGTTGTCCATCTAGGATCTGGCTGAGAGCACAAGGGAGGAAAAAGAGAGAAGAGAGCTGCATAGCAATGCACAATACCCACAACTACATCAATGCCCTGAACTGGGATGTACTTATCAACCACTGGCAAGTCCACGCTGCCCATACATGAGGAATCAGTTACCATCTTATTTTCTTCTCCCAGCACAGAAACTAGGTAAGATTAAAATCAAATTAAGCCCTGTCCTCTTGCTGTGGCTCTCCACACTCTCACCAATACAGTACTGGTATGATGCCCAGCAATGAAATGAGGCTGAAGAGCAGCAACATCACATCTGTACATTAAAACTTCAGGATGGAACCAGGAAGTACCCCAGGAGGTTATCCAAGGGTTACCAGAAGATATGTCTACAGAGTTTTAGATGCTGTGAAGTCAAACAGGCTTAGCAAACGTGCTACCTGCCCAAGAGAGCCATGGACACTTGGGCCCATCCTACTTAAGGAGTTCAGCCAGAAATGAATCCCTGCTTTGTTAACATAAATCTAAAAGAAACTTTAAACTCATACCTGGATAAATATCAGTTACATGGAATGAACAAAAACCACCTTGGGATGTTTGATGATACTACCAAGTCCCTTAAACTCCATCACCTTATTCTTCTTACCTGCCCATGAATAGAATTCAAACTCATGGGAGGGGAACAACAGTTCAGTGATGTCCCTTGCATTGGATCAACCAAAACCTGGTGCAAGATTTCATATCTTGTTGCCAACTGTTTCTACTGACCACACACATTTCTGATATTTCTGCACCAACTATATGGCACAAGGCTGGCCTGTGCCTTCCCAGCCATGGGGGCTTTCTTCACTCCTGATGTGCCTCCCTTTTCTTCAGACCAATCGTCCCCTCTCCCCTCCATGCTTCCTGCTAAAATGTTATATCTAACTCTCCACTTCAGGTCCAGTACACACTGATGCTACGAGAATACGTTAGATGAACTCTTCACACATCTTCTTTTTTCTTGCAATTTCATCTTCAACTTCCAGGCTGATTTAGACCAATCTCCTCCACTTGTCAAGTCACCAGAGTGCCTGCAAGACCAGCCCCCAAAAGCATGCACAGGGTGGTGGCTTTCTTTGCTTGGCTGCCCAACAGGTTACAGCTGATATCTCCTCTCAACACCCAGCTCTGTGGTGCTGCAAGCCTCTGGCAGGAAAGAGCACGGGAGCCCTTTGGCAGAGGCCTTTCCAAGGGCTGGCCAGGCAGGTTGCATCTCCAGGAAGTCCTTCCCCTCCCCTGTCATCCAACCCCAGCTTCACCCCACAGCCCATCCCAGGTCACTATTACAGCATGCCTCCAGCACATGACACAGTCACATTCCTGGCTTGTTCTACTCCCCAGAGCTGTCATCCTGCTATAAAGCAAATGAAAACACAGGAGCCAAGAGGACTTGGCGTGTTGAGCGTGAGTACCTCAACAGCAGGCTCATTGGAGCAGAGAACACCTCCATGCCAGAGATTCCCCTGGCTCAGTGGGAAATGTGATCTATTTGAGCAGATCTACCCCTGCCCTTTCATTCTGCTCCTCTCCATCACCCCAGTTCTCATCTTTTGCAGATGTCTCCCTAAGTCCCCAGAGTCTTTGATCCCATTCCTGCACACCAGCATCAGCTGTGGACAGGCAGTTCACACTGACACACCAACCCAGCCTCATTTCCCACTCAAGTTCATCCTCCAGAGCGGGGTAGGGATTTCACAGCATCACTTCAGTCGTTGCACTCAGGAAGGCTGAGCCATGCCCGCTCACAGACAGCCTGGTGCAAACGCAGAGGACTGGCACACTGGAAACTGCAGAAGCCAGGCAAAGCCAGCAGCCATAAAAATCACAAAAGGTGAACAGACTGTTTGGTGTTTCCTTTGCATCAGGATAAAACTTGATGCATCTCCAAGCAGGTACATTTGCAGAGGCTCTTCCTTGAAATTTGCTGACTCTCTGACTAGGACAATACAGTATCCAAAATCTTGGGCACGAGAGATGCAGACAAAGTCTACAATATGAATGTTAATATACTGAAAGGGGAGCAATTGCAGGAGCAAGCCTGACCTGCTAATGTGCCAGAGAAAAGAAGCACGGACAGCTCTTCAATATCTGCTCCCAGTATCTCACTCCAGAGATGGATCAGTAAGAAAAGCCACATGGATCACTCACAAAGCTCTGCATTAGAGGGCAGCCTGTAGGCAGAGGTCTAATTGCCTGCCCTGTTGTCTTCTGTAACTCTGCAATGGTCAAGGAAAGGAAATGCACAGAAGACTTGTAAGCTCTGCTAGTTAAGGCTTTAATCCCGTGAGAATCTGTGCAAACAGGAGAGGGGCTTCAGAGGAGGCTGTGAGGAAGGGACCTGGGGGCAGCACCAGATCTCCTGGGGAAGGGGTGACTCCACCAGCCAGGACCAGATGGAGCAATTGGTGAGGCTGCTGCGACAGCCCTGGCAGAGCCACTCAAACGCTGCTTTTTAGCTTGGAGCAGATGATCACTACAAGCTCCACCCCACCACCCTGCCCACGGAGACAGCTGGAAACAGGCAGGGGTCAGGGCTTCAAACCTGGAAGAAAGTACATTGAACCTGAGCCCTTGTGAAGAGCAGAAGGTCTATTCACAGGACACGTGTGATCCCGGCAAGGGCAGCGGATGCTTCGCTGCCAGCCTGCCCCAGCCCCTGTGCAGGCCCGAGCAGGGGGCTGGTTATGCAACTTCTGACTCAGATGTCAGGGAGCAAAGCCAACGCCGCAAAGGCCACGGGGAACAACTGTCAAATGATAAAAGATTTCAGTCACTGCTGACCGAAGCTGGATTTAACCTGGCAGGGAAAGGCTTTTTAGCTTTTTATCTCATCACCAACCTGCTGCACCAGTCACTTCCCTCCCAGGCTGCACTGTTTTGACCTCATTCCTGAAAATAAAATATGAGCTGTTTTCTCTTTGTAACAAATAACTATTGTAGTGCAAAACTGGTTGTTTTCAGTTGTTAAAGCAAGGAAGTGCTGCAACCTGTTCCTCGAAGCACTGGCAGCTCTGGGACAAGTGCATTGCTATCTCAATGTCCGCATATCCCCGAGATACCCAGGGCTCCTGCTCAGGAAGCCATTTGGATTGAATCTGCCTCCACAAACACTGTGACCAGTTTTCAGGCACTTCTGCAAGGAGCAAACCTCTCTATATTACCCCAGTTTATGGAACATTGGTGAAAATGTATTTGATGCTGGGAGCTTGCTGCTGCTGCTGCTGCTCAACGCAAATGAATCAGTCAGGTGGTAAAAGACCAGCTGGCTTTAAAGAGCTACCCAGACAAGGGTTCGTGGCTGACAGCACATGAGCTGAGCCAGGTCTTGCAAAAACTAATCAGAAAAGGGGACTGGTTTCTAGTCCTTCCAGTCCAGATTCAGAGGACATAAGATTAGGAGACTGCACTTGCCAAGAAAGACACATCCTTTGCTGTCCCCAGCCTGTGTTTTCTGATAGTTGATTATGTTCTCAATACCCCCAGAAAAAATAGATGATACTGCTGAGACAGCATGAGATCCTTAACTCCTATCAACCATGAGCTTCCAGACTTACTGCAAAGAATATCAGGAAATTTTGCAGTGTTCTCTTTTCAAGGAGGACAGGATGGAACAGAATAACACCCATGGCTCTCCATAAGTTTCCCTCAGATTTGTCCTTATGGGCTCTTGGAACAACAAGGGTCTTCATCAGTTCATTTGCACCACTTGTTCCATTACACTGTAAAGCTGTGGGCAAAAGAAGCCTTTTTTTCTCTTAAAAAAAAAATCCCAACTATTGCATTGATTAAACAGGTGAAGTCTGCTGAAGTTTCACCACTGTAAAAGCAATTCAGTCACTGTTTTGGGGAAGGCAGCTGGTACTGATGCTTTTTCTTGAAGCAGGACTGAATATGAAGCATTTCCCTGAAGTTCTGTAGGACTTGAACAGGATCCAGCTTGGAACGACTCAGCTGTATCAGTGGTTGGTACAAGCTGAACACCAGCCCAGGCCAGCTGAGATCTCTGGACCATCACGTGGCTGGCCACTGGCCTTGCAGAGCTTATGTCCGAGGTATTCACACTATGTGGAGCCAAGTGTGGGATTTGTGATAGCATTTGCCTCAGCCCTGTCCACCTCAGTGATGCCAGAAGAGTGCTCAGCCCTATTCCAAGCACAGATTGTGCCAAGCTCTGCCACCCCACAAAGTCCTGGAGTTTGTATGAAAGCAACTTCCCAGCACGAACCTGAAACTTTGCAATCAGCGAACAGATTTGGAGAAGGCACTGACTTCCATTCAAGTGCAGTAGCAGCAAGAGTGGCTGAGGGTTTAAACCAAGATGAGATGGGAGCTGGGTGTGCTGGTACCACTGGTACCAAGCAGGCAGAGGAGGAAGGTTGAGATCTCAGGAGCTGGGGGACCAAAACTGCAATTATTTTTGTTACTCTGGGCTCTGAGTGCATTGCTTCATCTCGGTAAACAAAGGCACAGTGAAAATAAAGGGCTCTGACTGTGAATCAAAACTATTTAGTGTGAAGGAAAATAATCAGAGCTGGGCAGGGGGCACAGCTGGCCACGGGAGGAGGCAAGAGCTGCAGAAACAAACGGGTATCAACCAGAGCAGGCCCCACCACTGAAATGGCCAAGGCAAACAAGGCCCAACCTGTGAGAGTCCCTCAGCAATATACAAAAGGAAAAAGGATCCCCGATGGACATAATTATGTAACTCTGTCATTGCTGAGACACAACAGCACCAAACAGTGACCCTGCTCCCCATGCCCTGTGTCCCACCAGCAGTGACAGAGCTCCCAGCCACTGCACACCTTTGTACTACAGCAGAGGGCAAGAAATAGGTGGAAATAAATCCATGCAGGAACAACAGAACACATTACTAACTATATTCTGTTTCATTCCTTTGGTTGTTGCTTGAAATAAATTCAAAATCCAAAAGAAAACATCCCAAACCCTGCACTTAAATATATATGTATCCCACATTGATAATTTTCCATTTTTCTATTGTTGGTGTCCAGAGCTGGAGTTTTAATGACATTTTGCTCTGGCTCTGTTTTCAACACCCTTGATGATAAGTAGGTGCCAGCAGCTGCTGAAGCAACAGTTGCTGCAGATCCAGTGTCAGAGTGTGACAGACATGTGGACGCTGCTGGAGATGGGAGGACACACAGCCGGGGACCCTGTGATTCCCGGCCACGTGCCACAACGTGATCAAGGAAAACTGGCCCAGTCCTTTCCCTCGACTGCATTCCTCTCCTCCTCCCCTTCCCCATGGAGATGGGTTTCCTCTCTCACACTTGGAGCCCTTTGGTTTGGCTGACACAGGGGATTTATCTCAATTAAATTAAGCAAGAAAGGAGAAATGTGTGCTGGACACAGCGAAACTGTCTGCCACCAATATATGTGAAGCAAAGGGTGCAGGAAACTCCTCAATGTTCACAGTCATCCACAGCCACTTCATCCTTCCTTCACTCAGCTCTGGGCTCTCCCAGCAGCCTTTCAGGCAGGTCTAAAACCTTTAGTCAAGGGCTGAAGCACCTGATAAGCAGGATTCAGATTCAGGACTAAGGCTGGGAATAATCATGGAGTTCAATGGGCAGAAGACGTGTGTCTTTGATGACATCACTAGCGGAGATGGGGACCTTGCTGGGAGCCAGGTGCTGTCCTTGCGGGATTTCATTCCCTCATGAAGATTACAGGGATGACTCCTGCTGAAAATGCAGATGCTGCTATGTCCCTCTATATTCCTGTGGGGATTACCAGATTCTTTTAACAAATCTCTTCCTTCCCTCCTGCATCCTGGCACTCATGGTGCTCCTGCTCCCGTGGTTTGCTGAGGAAGAGGAAGCAGGAGCACAATGCGCTCACACCATCACTCTCCCTGGTGGCATCACCCACGAGTGCGCTGGCCCTGCCAAAGGAGGGGAAGGTCAGATGGCTCAAAGCACCGAGCTAGATTTCTGCAAATCCCGGGAGAACTGGCATCAAATACAAACATGTCCACTCAGCTCTGCGACACTGTCATGGATCAGCTACACCATCCCAAACACTGAGCACTTTGCAGAGAAAAAATAAGCAAATAACTCCCACAATAAGCTCTTCTACAGCAGATTATTAATCACTGTATAGATCCCTTCCAGGCTGCAGTTCACAACTCTCTGGAGAGCTGTATTTGCCAATACAACTGCCTTAAACATGTGGCAATGCATGTTTTGTCTCTGAGAAGTGATAATACATTTGCTTAGAACAACAGGCATTTTTAAAGACCAAAGCCAACATTTGGTGGTGGAGACTTTGCTAAAACATGGAGTAATGATTCAGCAGGGAAAACTTCCTAGGAATGTTTTCTGGCTGCAGAACTACTTAAAGAGTCAGTTTAATGAACTAAGGTTGTTTATACCTGTAGAACAACACCTATCAATTGATCAAACTGCAACTTCAAAGGGGTCTCAGGTACTTGGAAGCAGCAGTATGGTTAATTAATCATGTGAAACAAAACCCAACAAAGGCATCAGCAGTAGAATACACTGGGCTCTGCAGAAATTAGCTTGCAATAGACTTAACCAGAGCAGCATCTCTTACTCCCCTGAGAACAGAGATGCAATTTATCCCTTGAGCTACACACTTCTTTTGGAGTCGGACCCATTGTATCATTTACATCAAATATGTAGAGCATTACCCACAATGAGATGCAGACCAAAATAACAAACTGCACATCTCGGTTTACAAACCCAGTATTTTTATTCTCCCCATGGTTAAAAGCTGCTCTTTGAATGGGGGGCAGAAACACAAACCAGTGCATTTCCTCCTCTCCCCAGAGGCCCCAGCACTGCCCTGTTCCTGGGCAGAGACATGCATTAATTCATGACTTTTCCTGGGCAGCCGGGGCTGGCCGCGTTCCCACCGCCCGAGCAGGAATGCGGAGCTGCCCGTTCCTGGCAGGCTGCTGGGGTCAGCCCCTGCCATTGACTCAGCTGCCCCTGCTGGCTCTTGGGTGGCTGATCCCATCCTTCCAACACCATGGAGATGATTCCTGCTCAAATGTTTGGCTTCATGAGAGGCCAACTTGCAGATAACGTAAAACGGAACATGCCACAGAAATTCACGGGAAAAGCACATGCTTATCATGATGGTAACACATGGGATGGCTCCAGTCTGAAATGTGGCTAATCATGGCTGATAATGAATTTGTTTATTTGCTTTTCCTAAAGACAGGCTGTCTTGCTTTAGGGAGCTTTCAGATCTGATCTGCTTTCCATCTTCTATATATTTCATCCCACTTGGATAATGAAACTGATTCTCATTTGATCACTCCTTACTTCAAGTGGCACCTGGGCTTCCCAGATCTCCCTATGAATGAAAGTCTGCAATGCACAGGTCTGTGCCGCAGGCAGAAATAAGTGAATTTCATTGAAATGCCATGAAACCTTCTTTCTTACATGAGCATCTGTAATACATACGCACTTCAATAATAAAGTACATATGGTATTTTAATTTCCCCCTGCTCCAGTCCTGCTCCCAGGTGATCTTTATGCTTTGCCTCTAATGCGGACCTTACCCTTTCTGGCTGAGGAGCCAGGTCCACCCCCACTCCTGTGAACAGGCCTACAACGCTCCCCAGCCATTCTGCTGAAGTTGAGGGTGGGTTTGTCTATGATTTCCAAACTGAAGTTGCTGCCCTTGTTGAACAGTTCTTCAAAAAATTCTCTCTGGGATCACAGGGGGTCATTGATGCATTAATAAGTCACTGTAACTAATCTAGGCTCGGATTCTTAGGCTGTGTTTATCTACTCCCTGCACAAGGGAAGACTGTCACTTGTGAGAGCTGTGGCTTCTGCTGGCCATAACAGCAGAGCGTGGCCAAGCTGACCGTGCTCCCAATCACCTTGTTTTGCTCAGGGTGTTTCAGATCCTCTGGCACAAACACTGGATCTCACACTCCAAGTTAGGTACAGCAGCACCAACAAACCATTCCCCTCTCAGATTTAAATATAACCCAGCATTTCTATAGCTGTGTTGTTGTAAGTGGGCTTGATACGGCCACAGCAGAGCTACCAAAACACTGGATTAGCCGTAGATGTCTCACAAGCCGATCCAATTTTAACTCATTCATTGATTGGCATCACAGGCAGCTCAGCCACCTTTGCTTGAGCATTGCACAACCCAGACCAAGAGCCAAAATTTTCAAAGAACTGTGCCTAAAGCTGTGCATGTGGAGCCTGTGTAACGCAGCTCCGATGATGAAGCCAACTTCTGGTTTAGCTGCCTGGTTTTCCATTGCCATGTCCCAGGATTAAACACATAACAGTCCCTTGGAACTCTACAGTCATTTTAATGCATTTGGTCCTACTGTGATGAACACAACATTTGTGTGCACACATTGTATTCGTCACTAAGACTGGTTTTAAATGCCACAAGAAAAAAATCACCAGCTAAACTCTCAAAGTGTTGTGGTATTTAAACCTAGAAATGTCAGGATTCCTATGTGCATTTTCTTCTTTTGAGACATTAAGTCTTTCCAATATTTCCCTCCACTCTGAGGGGCTATAAATTCCAAGGAGACAAAAAAAGCTTTATTTTTGTTTCCTTTTTTTTAAAAAAAGAAAGAAAATTAAAGCTTTTATAAAGTAACATGATTTCAGAAGCCAGGGACATTAGAGAGTACGAATTCAATAAGCTGCAATAAATTTAGACTGGCAATTCTGCTTCATAAATTAGTTTTGATTTCTTTTCTCATTTATATACACATATGAAAAAGAAATATCTCAACTTACTCCTGATTTGTACCTATTTATGAGGCAAGAATCACACTTCCATTGCACATAATATGATCATAAACCCAGCAATTATTTATGAGCTATGATCACAAAAAACTGTAAACGTTCAACTGAAATAATGGTATAGATATAAAAATAAGGAAAATGAAAGAGAATTCCAGCTCCACAATCTTATTTTCCTCTGATTCTGCTTCCCTTTTTGTGAATCCTGGGGACATTTCTTACTTACCACACAGAGATGATTTATGACTTGCTATATCATGCTATGAATATCTACGAAGCCTCTTGAATTTTATACAAAAAGTATTGGGGAAATGTAAAATAGAATACGACACCATCTTAGCAACACTGAAATGTGTGTTCCACATCTTCAAAACTGATGGAACAAGCCACAGTAAGCTGATTTGTTTAATTATTGTTGATATTTAGAGAAGCTGTATTTCAGAAGAGGGGAAATGGTTTGTGATTGATTTCTTCTCTCACTCTCAAGCAAAATCTTGATCTGAATCCCAATACAAATCAATAGAGAGACTTCCAGTGAACGTTACCTGGGCTCCAGGTGAGTTAACAACTCACTCTACACATTTGCTCATGCACTTCCTGCCTCAGAGTAACTTCTAGAGGAATTGTTCATATCTGACTTGCACAGTCTCTGCCACTTTTATTCCCCAATATTTTAGAATTCAAAAGAACTTAAACTACTGTATTCAGAGTTGGGGGTTTAGCCCCACCTTAAGTATAGTTGGTCGTTTCCATGCATGCATTATTTTCTATAGAAATGTGTGTTGTAACTTCAGTCATGGCCAGGGACTGCATTTTGATTTGGCTGTGACATTTGACTTGTTAACAGATTTACAGGTTACCAACTTCCAGCTGCCTGCACCTGTCTCTGTACATGGGTACACAAATAAGCAAATAATAATAAAAAAATCTTAATTCGGGTTTTTTGAGCAACCATTCCATGTAAAGACTCAGCCTAGACATACTTCAGATTTCCTATGTGTAAAACTACACTAGAGAATCAAATTTTGGGGACTTTAGTATAAAGCACGTACAAGAAAAAAGAAAAACAAGCCATTCTTTGTCATGTCCTAAAAGGTGTGGTAAAGAAACTGAAATAGAAAGACTGATGATATTAAAAAAAAATAAATTAAAAAAAATTGATTCCCTAGTGGAAATAGAAGCATTTACACACCAATAATGTGGAGAATGAGAAGACACAATTACAATCCCACGAGTCAGTATGAAGGGTATTTTTGGTGTCAGTGGAAGGACTATGGAACTCAGATCCATCAGAAGTCAGCAAGAGGAATACCACAAACAGTGGAAATACTTTTAAATCACTGCAATATTTGTCTAATTGATTGCCACTACATAAAATGGCACTTCTCTAAATCCTGAGAGGGCAGTGAAGGCACCTCACTCATTTCACAGCTGCAAAGAGGTGCCTTTCCACGACTCCTTTATATCCAATTTTATGTTCTTACACAACCCCCAAACTTGTCCCAATGCCATTTAATTAACTGAAATCACTCCTGCAGCCTGAGACTGAACGCTGAATGTTGTAATCCCTCTTGTTTAAATCAAGATTCTTTCAAATGTGGGCAAACATGCTGCCTGGTAGGTGTGCCTCTCTAAACATGTCAAAGAACAATCCGCCTGCATGTCCAATCCAAGCCAAGCCACGTGGTTTGGCAGCCTTGCTGCAGTGGGATAAGTATTGTACCACTCAATACAGACAGACACCTGGGCCTGGGGCACTCCTGGGTGAGATATCTTGAGGTTAAACCTCCCATTTTTACATTTCTTGCTCTGTGCTGAGAACTTAGCACATACTTTCTTGCCATGGCCAAACCTGCTGGACACAGAGGTGAAAAGTCTCCATAAAACCAGGCAAATGCAGCTGGGGAAAGGCAGGACATGGAGGGACTCTGCAAGAGACTTCACTGGCCTCTGCAGCAGCAAGGATGGGGCAGAGTTGGGCCAAAGCAGCCAAAGCATGGCTGAGGGCAGAGGGATGAGTTCAAACCTTCCCCAACAAGGTGTTTTTGTTCATATTCTCAGCATAGAGTGCAGCTTTGCCTTGCCAAGTCATTTTTTGCCTTCTGCCAACTTTATGGTTGCGCTGGGTCCACGCTGATGAAGGGCCAAGGATGCTCTCACAAAGGGGCAGAGACAACCACAGCCACCAAAACACTCGCCACAGCCCTGGATCATCTCTGCTGCTCCACGGCCCACAGAGCAGATTCTCCCCTTTGCTCCCTCCAGACAGCCTGGGTGCAGCCTGGTTTACAAGTTACGGGGATCTGGATGGAGACTGATAATGTATTCTTAGATCTAAGTGGCTGCCAAAAAACCCCTCATGGAAATCAGGCAAAGCTGCCTGTGAGAACAGTTGAAGACAAGCAAGTGTTTGTCAGACAGCTCCAGATAACTGCCAGGCTCCAATACTCCAAACAGTACCAGGAATTCAGTCAGAGAAAATCCTGAAACCCAGCCTGCCTGACTGCCAAACCCTGTGTTTTTAACAAGGGTTGAAAAACAGTCTAAAGTAACTCTGCTACATAACTTCTAGTTATGTAGAAGGAACGGTACAGTCTGATGCCTTTTAAACAGGAAGTTAAATTCAGCTCCTATTACATCTTCTGAGAAGAAAAAATCATAACAGCAATCCCAGGCAAATATGATCCTGGAGTAAGAAACAGCCATGCATTTCTGCCCTGAAGCCACCTGCTGATTGCCACCTCCAACTCATCCACCCCCATGCCTATGTTTCAATATTATCTCCTATGAAAAGCTGAATTCCATAATGTTAGCAGGACAGATGCTCCCTGTCCTGTCTGTATGGCAAGGTTTATGCAAAATAAAATAGAAATCCTTGGGGCTGGTTGAAGCAGTTATTGCTATGAATAGTCCCTCCGTGAATTATTCACATAAGGAAGCTTTTACAGTGTTGCAAAGCTAAGCCCAGAAATTCTACTGTGATTTTTAATACCATGAAAACCTACATTTACTTACAGCATTAAACACCATATGGACACAGAAAAACTCACTGAAAAGCACAATGGGTTGTATCATTAGATGGTGTGTCCCTGGTCTGTCACCAGTTACTTGTGTACAGCCACGCTGCTCTGGACTCTTGTCCCTTACCATTCCCTGTAGAAAACTCAAATTCTGTGCCTAACATGGCATAATATTTGGGCTGAAACCATATGACAACAGGAAAGCCCAGTCACGTATATTTTATATATAGAATAAAATCACAGGAGTTCGAAACCCTAGAAGTTTGTGATCCACAGCTGATGTATTTCAGGTTCAAGCATCACATGAGCTTGATTCACACTGAGTCTGCTTTTGGAAGTCACGCTCAGCGTGTGCCCAAGAAGGCAGGACAGGAAACCTGCGCAGAGGCCCCACCTGCAAACCTCTTCTCTCATGAGAAGAAAGGCTGAAATGAAGGAAGCCCTATGTCAGCTAATGAGCACTGACAGGACCAGTTGAGATTTTTATAGGTGGGTTAGATTCCAAGAACTCACCCACGTACCTTCCACAGCCCATTAAATCATTAGAATGAAACACAGGCAGTTAGAAAGCAAAAAGCCAAACAACTTTCACAGTTTCTGCTCCTTTCTTTCCAGTTCTGGGAGTTTGACACTTCCACCTCCTTTTCAGAAAGCTCTCAGGAACTTGTTTTCTGGGGAAGAAAACCTGTTCCTGGTTTTTTTGCTGTTTGGTGACACATTGCATTACTACTTGTGCTACCAACACCTCCTTTCTGGAAGCATCACCACGCCTTTGACTTTCAGACTCTTGGCTGTGTCCTGGTTCTCCCTCACTTGACTGCACTGGTAAAATGAAGTCCATGAGCTCCAGCACAGCTCTCCATACAGGTTTTCCCACAGCAGAGGGACACTGCAATTGCAGACTCATTCCCAGAACTGCAGGATGATTCAAAGCTTCCTGTGGATGCAGCAAAGGGACAGCAAATAACAGATCCTTTTCCAAAAGCCTTACAATGCATCAACCATCATTTCACACTTGTCTCAGATCAATGAATCTTCAGCTCTCCATCCTATATTAATGTGCATCAGATGGTGATAGTCCAGCTAAATTAAATTAGGGAAGATTGGTGATAATGGTGAATGTAGTGAGATTGTTGCCAAATGAGGCTCTCCCTCCAAATTCAGCACTCTTATGAAATGCACCCTCACAGTAGGGAGCTCGCTCTTCCACGTTTTTTGCCAGTTGGGTAAACAGAGAGCTTAAGGGAAGAACTGTAAATCTGATACCCAAATCCATAGAAATTATTTAAATAATTGTCCAAGTGCCTTAGCTAAGGCAAAGGGCACTCATTGGGTTCAGAGGTTCCACTGTACCACTGAAGACTGTTCTGGCATTTTTCCACAGGGCTTTAGGAAATGAACTGCAAGCACCTGAATGGCAAAATTTTTATCTGATTTATCCAAAACCACTCTGCAAGCTCTAATCAACAAAATCGAAACCTTTCATTTCCCTTCTCTCTGATCTAAGCAGTCTGTGCATCAACACCCCAATCTGAAGTGGCAATCCCAGGCATCTGAAACTCAGCAGAATATTTTCTTGAGCATCCTTTTAAACTTCACAATACAAAAATATCTGGGCAAACAACATACTGACTGCAATAAAGAGCGTGTCTGCACCACAACCAAGAGACGTGAAAACGCAACCATGCACTCACCAGGCCTGCCAACACCTCGGGGTATTTATGCAGAGTTCCCTGCCACAGGGTTACCTGATTTAACTAAATTAAAGCCTACTCAGTACACCTGCAAGGTGGCTGTATGTCATCACAGCACGTCAGAGGCAGACACACTCACACAGGCCTTCAGATTTTCTCCAAGTGAGCCAACAGAGTGCATTAAATGTATGCTGGATTCCTCTCTGTGTGCTCAGCACTATCTGTCATAATTGCAAAATTAAGGATTATTTCATGTGTCCGTTCAGTTTCCCCAAAACCTGAAATATAATCCCACATTTAAAGGGACACAGTACCCACAAAAATCCCACTCTGCCTGAATTCCTCTGCTTGCTCTTACTCGCTAATAACTACATCACCGTTCAGCAGAAGTCAGTGTTTGTCCTTCTGCCCTCCATAAAACTATTTCTGTTGGGAAAATTAACAAAGATCTCTGCAAATGCACCTGCCCATGGGAAACACATACTGATGGGAGACCTGAGGATAGTTATGTGGATAAGATAACTGAGCACAAAACACTGTCTTTGAACATGCAGATGGAAAACAGGCACTGATACAGCTGAAGGCATGCTGAGCAAACCAGGCCCTGGGTTAGCTGCTTTGTAACCCAAGGAGGAGATGTAACTTGTCTGATCTACTCTCCAAAGTCTTCTCAAGCAACAAGCAGGACTAAATGAGTGCAATGATACAAAAAAGAAAGCCCAAGAATAACGGGAGTTCAGGAATGCTAATTTAAATAGAAGCACCTGTTACACACAAACTAGGTGAGCCAGCTAGCAGAAATATCCCCTTTGTGTGAGAAAAGAAATGCAACTTGAAATAGAAAAATCTGAAATTTCAGTTCTGGTTTTGATACTGAATCCCTCCTGATAGAATTACTTCATCTTTCTGTGGCTGAGGCTGTAAAAAACGGAATGAAGATTCAAACTGCTATTGCTATCCCAGACCATGATACATTATGGCAGAGAGAAAATAGATCGTAAAGGTTCCTTAGAACTGCTACAATAAGACTCATGAAAAGAAATATTTAGGCAAAATGTGTTTGGGGTAAGTAACACCAAAAAAGTTGCATGTATGTACAATCAGTCTTTGTCAAATTCCCAATTATTGATACCATCCTGCTGCAGTCCCTCACAACATCCCCTCTTACCCTGTTTGTGCTCCTTGCCCCTCCTGTAGGAGCTGTCTGCCACTGTTAGCCAGGATTTACTACATTTGATTTCTTCCCTGTGAATGAGAGCAAAAAAAATAAAAGACCTACTGACTTAGGAGTGTCAGCAGCCAGAGCAGCCCCTCTGCAATTCAGCTGCCCCCTCCCTTCCAGTCTGAGTGTCAGCAACACAGTGCCCACTGAGCAAAGCAGCTCAGCTTTTGAGGATCCCTTCATCGAAGTTAGAGCCTCCTGCATGTGAGTAGGAGTCAGCTGGGGTGAAACTCAAGCTGCCAGTGCAGTGAACACAACTCTGATTTTCATCTGCTACATTAATTCCTCTTCTTACGACAATACATTTTCCTGAACAACCTCACCTAAGGGGCTTTAAAATTGAACAGGTCAGATTTCTTTTGTCAAGTCTTCTCAAGGCTGAAAAGAGCTGCAGGTGACCGAGGGCAAGGGGAGGGAATCAATCTGCATCATCGTATCACTTTCCTGCAAAATACTGCCTTTGAATACAACTCAGTTATTTTGTGCTCACATGCTTCACAATGCCTGAGCAAACAACACAAGAGCTGAGATTTGCTACTTTTCAAGTGTATAACTGCATTTGTCAGCTCATATTTCTGTTTAACCAGGAAGACACCTCAGTGCCTTTGATGAAGAATATTATTCCAAAGAACATAATCAGCTTCCTCTGTCCTGAAATGTTCCTTTTGCCACTAGACAGTGGAAAAAATCCAAGAACTCCGTGTGAGTTCCTGTTTCCAATCATCAGTGAACAGTGTCCTAGCTATGAGCTCTTCAGACTGTCTCCTAGACTGCAGGCTTAAAGTTGCCCTCATATTTCCTGTTCTTCCAGATGCCAGTGGAGCTGGGATGAGCTCTGGCACCTGCCACTGAACACAGCACCAGTACAGTGTGAGCAGGGAGTAGGTTTGGGCTGGGAAAATGAGCCTGAATTTCAGAAACCAAAAAAAGGGATACAGACCTGTCCCATTATGCCTCTAGACAGGCATATAGGGGGGTTTTTTTCTGTCTCCCTCTCTCAGATTTTACCCTTGAGAACTCAAATATCCAGCTCTTCATGGCAGGAGGGTGATTGTGTTGGGTCATGTAACCCAACAAGGGACAGAAGTCTGCCCTGCAGAAGGGTGAGCTGACACCTCATCTATCTTTTAGTTATCCAAACCATTACAACATGCAAAAACTGTCTCATTTCCATTTAGCTGATTAGCAGCTTTTGGGAGGAGAATGTTCTTTAATGTCAGATTCTACATTTTATAAATATAGATAAATACTTTCCAGGAATGGCTTAAAAGTAGATACATTAAAGAATAGTTTGGTAAGTGATGTCTGCCCTGGGGTGTATGTCAGGACAGCTCTTGTCACAAAAAACTTTATGGTGAAAAAGCTCTTCATTTCAAGTCTCACCTATTTCTGCCTCATTTTCTTACCATGACGAGCAGGGACACTGGGTATGGGCAGGGCTGAACACAGGGACTGAACAGCAACACACCAGTGGCTCACCCACAGTCAGGAAAGGTGTGGTAGCCATACAGAGCTGCTATTGAATTTTGGATCAGACTTTGCTGAGCTTGTCCTACTTATCACTTCTAGCCTTGCTTTTACCTGCTCAGCACTTCACACCTTCCCCCTGCAACGTCAGACCTTTGTTTACAGTCTCTCCTTATACCTTGATAACCTTGGAATGATGATATGAATCCAAATATGGGAAGAAAAGAGCCAAGGAGGATTTGGACAGAAAATCCTGAGGCTGAAGAATAACCAGGTAACTGGCAGACTGCTCACTTCAGGATCAATAGTAATTTAGGATATTGAGGCACCACAAGGATCACAAAGTGAGGCTTCTTGTGTAATTCTTAGTTCCTTTCAAAACATCTTTATGGGACAGATCACTATTATCAGAATTGTACGGATGGGAAAATAGATTTTCTGATCCCAATTGTGGTCTCCTCATCATGAAACCGTGGGCCCACCTATACATCACCTATTTTTTTCCATGGCATACATATATATGTATCTATATACATCTCTGTGCCTCTATCTGCCACATCACCTGACATATGAGTAATAGCACAGCTGTCACCACCAGGCTGGAACAGGTCTAACCAGGCACAGAGGCACTCCAGTGTGAGCTGGCCTGCTGTCAGGGAAGTGCTGCTCCAGGAGAAATTTGATTCTAACACACCAGGAAGGAAAAAAACCCCAACAACTCATTTACACATATAAGGTTTTTCTCCTCAGCTAGAGGAATGCAAATGCCAGGCAGCCTTTACATTGCCTGCAACGGTTTGGCTGATTATCACATTTCTAATTCCAGTTCACACAATCCACACGGCACTTTCTTATTATGGATGTGCTCCTGACATGTACAAAGACTGATTAGATAGTCAGACACAAGCCAAGGAAATAATAAATACACAACTTCACTTTTCAGAGAATTATTTTACTACAGGCACAGTTGTGTGCACGGTTGAATTTGTCTTCAAGGCAGTCTCATCTCTGCCTTTTCTTTGCAAAAAAACTTTCCAGCTATTGAGTTAAATCTTCCAGATAGATAAATCACATAATAACACTTTTCAGGTTTATCATCTTCCCATCTGCTAGACAGGGAACTATCTTTGACTATCTTTATTACAGGTCTTACAAAGCTACTTTCCTAATCCTATCAGCGAGCCAAGAAATGCTTTTCCCCTTACATATCCCACCTTGTAAATGTACCCATTCCTCGTTCATCAGTGTGGGAGAAAAATACACCACAAAGGCCAAGATCACTTCTTTTCAGGTAAGCAGTGACTTGGATGGCCAAAGGCTGCATAGCAGAGTGGACAATCTACAGAGGTAAATAGATGGGCTGCAGAATAAAAATAACCTTCTTTTGTGTCAAGCTGTACTGGTCAGGCCCCAGGGTGGCATCAGTGGTGTCTAACTGGTCACTCCTGTCTAACTGGTCACTCATGGGCTATGCTCAAAGGCAGCTTCATGACACAGAGGTGCAGAGTGAGCTGCACTTATACATTGCAATAGATGACCTTGGGTTTCTACTGAGCAACCCCAAAGAGGACTCAATAAAACCAGAGAAGATGCAGCAAAGGCTGATAAGGTTAATCGAAGGTACAGAGTGACTCTTCAGTGTAGGAAAATATGACTGCAAGGAAAGAATATGACAGAAGCTTGTAAAATGGGACATGGGATGGAGATGGCAAACAGGGAAGGAGCATCAGATGAAATTAAGCAGGTGGGAAACTCAAAGCAAATACAAATAAATACTTCTGATGTATCACATTCTTCAACAGCAGAACAGGTGCTATTGTAGTTGCTGGAAGTTTGGTTTTGAAAAACCAATTAAATTGGACAAGATCCTGGAAGGAAACTATTTAAAGCCTACCAAACATCAGCTTTAGCTTAGGATGTGAGCCACAACGTGCTAGAGGCTGGGAGAACACAATGGGAAACATGTTCCTTATGTTCCTGTCCTGCTTTTACACTGCCTGTGTCAGTGGCAATTGGCACAAAAAGAGACTGAACTGGATGGATAATTGGCCTGGCCTGGCGCACTTGTTCTTGTGCTCTAACTGAAAATGAGTTACAAAGCAGTAAAAATAGTAATGTAACCTCATACCCAAGCAGGAGGTGCCTTTATCCTAGTGCCATCCACACTTTGGTTATGATAAAACACCTCATTTTCTACAGCCTAAACTTTACCATTTGTGAAATTATACTAATGGTGCCCATCTTTTAGAGATAATCCTTGATCTACAACTGGACAAAGAACACAATGGCAAGGAGTTGCTCATGTTATTAGCCAAAACCTTTCATCCACCTAAATGGGTTGATATGTGCTGGTCCAATTAGTCAAGGGCCTGTGACAAGGTCTTAAAAGAAGGGCTAAAAAGACATCAGGCATTCATTTTGATTTTCAGAAGCACCAACTGCTGCAGAGTATTTAATGCCTTTTGAGCTCAAATCCTCCTTTTTGTGTTTATTTTGGAATCTAGGATGAGGGGCTCAGGCTGCTGTTTTCAGAAGTGTGAAGAGTCACGTCCAAGCTTACGTGGCCTGTCTGTGGTTACAGGATGTTGCAACAGCGGTGAGAGGATCAGACCTGGTGGATTCCTGACTCCCATTAGGAAAGAAGCTGGGGAGGAAAAAGCAAGCTGGAATTGTCCTGCCTGCAATGCAGAGAGGATGGATCCAAGTCACCTTTAAACACAGCCGTGTCAGCACGGCTGCAGGGCTTGCCTGGGAAGCAAGGTGAAGTACCGGGGCAGTTGGGAAGCTGCTGCTCTCTTTTAAATTGGCAATCAGCTCATTTAAAGTTGGCTTCTGTGGAGTCATTTTGCACAGCAGGACTGCAGCAGAGACACACTCAGGTCTACACGGTCACCCAGGGATGAGACAGGGACAGAAATCCACCCTGGCAGCTGCAGTGACACTCAGGCTATTCCCCAACCCCACACGGAGGAAAAAACCTCCCCTAGTATGATGTATTCACTCTGATTCTTTTCTAGTTTCAGCTGACTTTACCCTTCATGTATGAGCCTCACAGATCTAATTTTTGGCTGAGAGCAAGCACCAGATATATCATTCCATGTCCTGACCACTCACAAGCTCCCCTCAACAGAGAAGCAACATCTCTTGATCTCTCAGAGAGTTTTGTAATTAAATATTGAAGAATGCTGCTCATTCGTTGTTTTTCAGGCTTTTATTTCAGCTGGCACTTCACTCCCAAAACATCACAAGTCTCCTCAGTTAGGATTAGTTTTGTCAGTCTTGAATATTTTAGTTTTTTCTCTATTCGTGTCCTACATCTCAAGGTTAGTTTATGCTGCTGGGATTTCTTGTACAGGTATCTTGCTGCTCTGCTTTGTGCTCTGTTTCAGACTGATGTTTATTTTGAGAAAAATATTGCAAGGATTTACAATAAGACCCTTGTTTTACAACCATTAGTTTTAAGTTCAAACAGATTTCACATAGTCTCTAGTTTTCCTATTACCACTGCCAGGAAGGATCTCCATAAAGTTTTAAACAAGGATCTGGCTGATAGAGAGGAAAACTCTTGTATCCTATTAGAAAGGAAGAAAATAAAGCCAAATCTGACAGCAGGAGGAAGTTATCACCTGTTTTGGGGTATGAAGGGGAGTTTTTCTGCATCTAAGTGGAAGCAGCAGACTCTTTAGAGGCAGAAGAAACACTTCTAATCATCTGACCAGCTAAGTGAGGTTAAAAACAGTTTACTGTCATGAAAATATCATAAAAGGAGAATACTGGTACTGGGTACCCTCCTCTTTCCTGCAGCAAATTTTGCAACTGTGCCAAATCTGCTGCCATACTGGAGCTGGGAGTAAAAGCAAGGCAGGGAATGTATTGGCACTAACTCCTGCACTTTGGGGGAGCTTTTACTTTTTTGGCAAATATAGCACTGTCACCTTGAGTGATGGCAACCAGCACCTCCAGAAGACTTGCTGACTATGCCTGTACAAGTCTTTGCATTATATGTGCAGTGATCAGTGCTCATTTGCTCTCATCTCCTCCTCATTAACAGCTGTGTGTTAGAGACATTCATCCAAACGTTGATGAAGCTTTTGCTCCCCAGAATGCAGTGACAGAGGGCTGGAGTCATGCCTGGGGTGGGCCTATGGGCTTAGCATCACAGGACCTTTTCAATAAATGATTTTCTTCTCTTTGCAAAACCTATTTCCACACCTCTGTGCCTGCTGTTTGGGAATACACTTAGGATATCTAATAACTTTGCAGTGCAGTTCCTTCATACCTCCAAAGGTGATTAAAAAGATCATCTGGTGAAGAGGTGAGGAATATGGGTCTGATCCCCAGATAGTGTAAAAGCAGTGGATCTCAAGTGAGGTCAAAAAATGTAATAAGAACCAATTCTACATTTTAGCCTTCAAATAATATGCTGTAAACTTGAAAGGGATGGAGGGAACTGGGGATTGGTGCCATCCCCTGCTGCACAGGTTCATGTCAGCATTGAAAGCTGCTTACTTTAGTTCTTGGAAGATTAACTAAATGTAAAAGTACAATTTATAATGCTAAATAAAACAAGAATCAGTATATACAGGGCAGGGGCAGTTAAGCACCTACACCTTTCAATATCAGCTATGTCTGCAAACTGTCAGCCCTAAAAGGCCATTAAAGTAATCTGGCCCTTTATCAAGAGCAAACTTGCTGACTCATAATGCTGAATACATGATGCTAATTCCAGTCATCTCTAGAAGCTGAATTAACCTTTTCCTGATCATCATATGTGCTGCCTGTGATACAGGTGCTGTCTTTATGCAAATTCTGTTCTTCTCCCATCAAAGGCATTTTCAGTTCATTCTGTAGTTCTTTAACAAGGTTTTAATCTTGTTGCTATTTCACCTTCACACCTACTGCCCTATCTTCACGAGGATAAGATGTAAGCACTAGCCTCATTTGGAGGAAAAATAAGATCAAGAATCATTTTCACGTCCCTTACAGAGGGCCCTGTCCCTATCAGTGCCAAACCACTCAGCTCCCCTTAACTGCAACGTGAGATAGAGGCGACTTCACCAACAGCATTTGGCTTTTTTCAGGTTTGGGTCCCTCACAGACTCCTGCAGACACCAGCAACAATTCCATAAACGAGCAGGGATTTTGATAACTTACATCCAAGAGCACAGGAGGCTATCAGCTCTAGTGACAGAGCTGCAGATCTGCTTATGGGGAAGATAAGACCCCTTACATGTCTTAACCAGCTACACAACATCCCACAGGGTTTCACATCCCATGTGCTGGGTGATGGCTGCAAACACATCCCTCTGATAAAAAGTCACGCGTGTCCTTTGCTAAAGCTTCAAACCCAGTGACACAGGGGCCTTTCTGGATAAAGAGATTCCCCTGAAATATTTATGTGACAGATTATTCCTAAGAGGCTTCAAATGCTCCAGACTTCAGTCAATACCTGACTCTACAGCTCTTGCTATCACTGCCCCTTTTGATTTCCTTTGGTTGCCTTTCCTTGAGATCAAGGTGATCTATTTTTAGTGCAGGGGCTGGTTAAGTGAGGAGTTGCTATAGTGACAGATAGCTGATACAAACTGAGTCCCACTGCAATTCCTAGGGCTGGGAAATGAACACTCCCAGAAGCGGGGCAGCAGCTGGGGGTGCCCAGACACTGCTGAGCTCAGGGGGCATTAAAAACTGCCCAGGACTCTCAGGGTGATGCTTAATGCATATGAAACAGCCAGGAAGCAGCCTGGGTGCCTGCTGTAGGAAACACACACATCTCGCTGCCTTTGTTGGCCCAATAAAAATGTGTTGGTGTTGGTCTTGGGCTTCACAGTGGTCCCCTTCTCCAAATCGGCTGCACAAATACAGCCACCAAGAAGTCACACTTGAATTTTCATCAAAACAAGAACAATTTTGTTCCTGTGTTGAGAACTGGGTGGGGAAAAGATGTACAGACACAATATTTGCAACTTCAGATTTCCTTGCAGCTGAACAGCTGAGCATCACAGAAATGTTGCTTGGAAAGGATGTCCCTTCTTCTACGTCCCACTCAAAACAGGTCTGGTATCAACCAAGACCAGGTCAACCATGGCTCTGATTAGAAGAGTCTTGAAAATCTCTTAGGACAGAGGCCACAGTCTCTCTAGGTTACCTGTGCCGGTACCACACCAACCTCTTGAGGGAGTTTTTGCTGAGTCTGATCTCATCAGCCACAAACTCCTGCCTTTTCCTCCCTCTTTTACCATCTGCTACTACTAAGAAGAGTTTGGCTCTATCACCTTTGAAACTGCCCTTCAGGTAGCTGCAAGCTGCTACTGAATTGCACCTTAGTCTTCTCTCTGCTGGACCCCGCCAGTTTCCTGAGCCTCTCCTCACAGATCCCAAAACACCTGCTGTAGGTCACAAAACATTTTGGCAGTCCTCCAGGGAAACCCTCTTCAGTTTCCCAGCATCCTGCTGTTGGGGGGGAACCAGAAATTGGACACCTTGTTGCAGGTGCAGTCCCACCAGGCCAAGGTGGAGGGGGATAATAACTCCCTAGACTGGATTGCTCCATTCCTCCCAGTGTAGCCCAGTGTGTGGTTCACTGATAGTGCCAGCACATTCCTGGATCATTTCCCAGATTATATCCACCACAACCCAAGTCCTGGGGTGACTGACTCACTGGGAGCCAGGACCCAGCAGGAACTGCTGCAGGCTCACCTCACCACCCACGTCCCTGATGGACATTACCAGACCCCATACTGATCCCTGGATGTTAACTATCCCTAAATTCAGTAATACAATTAGGTCTCTTTGGAAATGCCAACACTGTTCCAGCTTCCCATCCTTTCAACTCAGTCCTTCGCTCAAGCAGACTGGTGCAACCCTCACCTCTGAACACCCACCCAACTTTTGTAGTCACTGCTGCAGCAAGAACCCTTCCATTGCAAGCTTTCCATCTCCTTCATGTTTGGTTTGGCTTGCCATATTATTTCTGCCTCATCTGTAGTTCTTAAATAGATTTATTGCCCTGTTCTTGTTTATTATCTCTTATTATACTCTGTACAGGCAGTGAAAATGTCACAAATCATCTGTTCCTCTCCAGGAGCACCACCCTCAGGAGAGGCAGGATTGTCACAGGGATCCTGGGTTCACTCCCAGCATTCTTGCTCTGAAATAAAACCACAGGGCCAGATGGGCAGGATCTGTTAAACAATCCAGTGACTGTAACTCCGAGTGTGTCCAAAGGGTTCTTGTTGCCTCACAGGGAGCAGAGCACTGGGAAGCAGCTGTTTTCCAATGCCTGGAAAAAACCCCGAAGGAACAACAGGATGCTATTAATTAATGTCAGCTAATCCCATCACTCCCCCTCCAGCTAAATTGCCCCAAGTTTATCAAAGGAGGAGCAGAAAAAGCACAGGATGGGAACTCCCCTGTGCAAGCGCTGGGGTCTGTCCTTAAACCAAGTGAGACTGTGTGACCTTTCCAGCAGGGAGAATCCAGGCCCCTGAGCCAAGCCTGCCAGCTGCACCACGATATCTCCCAGAGCAGCCCTTCATCCAAAGCCTTCACGTGTCAGTGTGACTCTGGAATGACAATCAACTGGCTGAAACAATTTCAAGGTGTTCAATCTCAGCATTACGAGCACTTTTTAAGTCCTTGAACTGCTTTTAGGTTGGACAAGAATAGAGGTGAAAGTAGAAAACAGCTGAATCTTGGTAATTCCTGGGATTTGCTGATCCACTAAACCTGACAAACAAACTGCCTTGACAACATCTTTGAAATTGCACTCTTGGGCAATTCACTGAAACTTTGAGCAAGGAGTCAATAGTCCAAAACACTGATTTCTAACTAAACAAAAGTACCCATCTACCTAAATGCTACTGTCAAGTGCAATTTTAGGCCGTGAAAACAGACCTGGGCTTGAAATTTGCTTTTAAAGTCTGGCAAGAGGATTTGTAATATAGATGCATGGGAGTATAAATAAATTGTGGTCTAGCTTAGCACATTCAAATAAGTAGAAAGTCAGTCTCATGCAGATATTCTTTTGAAGTGAGAACCCTTGGAGAGTACAGGGAAAGCAGGGAAAAAATTATCTCTGTGCTACTCCCAACTGGTGTAATAAGGATGAGAGAGGATGCATGGAAATGAGTAATTCCACTGATTTTTAGTATGTAGGCTGTGGCCCTCCAGCATCCATCATGAAGGCACCCCAGGTTGTGTTCATTAAACTGAGGTGTCACATATGAAAGTCTTATCTACATTATCTTATTTCAGCCTCAAAAATTAATCAGACATTTATTTGTATCAGAAGTAACAGAGATAGTGTTCCAGCCTTACATACATATCAGAAATTACTTGTTACCTGAAGACAACAGAAGTGGAGGATGGGAAAAGGAAATTCTGATAAATACATAAATATTATTTGCTGTCTAAAACAGGCAAGGTGTACACCCTGCTTTCACTCAGTCAATGTTCAGCTTCCTTCTATCTCAGTTTCTCCTTTTCCACCTCAATGAACCCCATACTTGCACTTCACACATTTGCTCAGACTCAATCCCAAGATTTACTTTTAATTTCTTTCTTTCAGGAACAACATTAATCCCGCTTTTCAAATAACACTATTTGAATAGTTGCAGAATTACATGAAAGTGTCCTTCAGACAGTAAAAAATAAAGTCTTTCTGCTGTTGCTGTGTCTGGGGGACAAACAACTGCTCCCACAAGAGGCAACAAGGACCAGAAGAACCACATGGAACTCCTAGATTGGAGATATCCCTGCCCCAAAACCAGCACAGTTTGTAAGGCAGCCCATCAAAAGGGAGGCTTGGCCCTGCTGCTCTCACCCACCACGTTGTTGACAACAGCACGTCAGTGCTGAGTAATTCAGTCATTTATAGTAATATAGATATTTTTGACCAAACTTTGTGATGAGACACACAGAGCTGCCTGGAGCAGGACTGGGAAGAAGAGTCAGTGGGCAGATTCATTTGCAGCACTGATCTAGAAATTTGTGCCTCAAGAACATACTGTATTTTTACATGTCTAACCTGCCCTTCAGGCAAAAATAACTTCTTTGAAAATAAATTACTCAGAGAATTTGCATTCTTGGACAACTCATCATGAGGGCAGAGTCTACATCTTCTTTAAGGCTGCAAAGGGCTGCAGAGGCAGGATGCTGCACCCTGCTCAATCCACCTCCATTTCAGCTTCCACCAAATCCACTATCTGAATTTGCAGGTACCGGCCTGAAAACACCTTGCTGTCTCTGCTGCCTCATGGCCACAGTCCTTTTCCCCCCATTCAGAATGCCTCAAAGCTCTGCACAAAGCCAGGATGTGCCAAAAAGCACCAGGACAGTGACTATAAGGAAGGAGAAAATGGCAAATTAAAAAGTCTCAAACATTTAATCAGGCTTGCCACTGCTCTTCTCCCTCCCAACAACCAACTATAGAAATTTCACAGCTTCCAGGTCTTGGTGCTCTCTGTAGTACAAGATTAATCAGTACTGATCAGCCAGGGCTGCACATCTTCTAAAATCACTGTCAGCACAACAGAGCATGAAAACCAGTAGAGAAAATCATTAACAAACCAAAGCTGTCTGAGTTTCTCATGCTCAGTCTCTGATGATGGTGGTTTTAAGCTGCTTTACTGGAGCAACAGGATTTTGCTCTTTCAGTTTATTTATGGCAGCGCTGGAACATGCAACAATTCCTTCACTCTCATTTATTTCTTCAGAAATTTTTTCACTATGATTTCTCCCCCAGTGCTCCATAACAAAAACATCCCACCAGAATGAGAAAAATAAATATCTTTGATCCTCCCACGAGCAGCACCACCCACTTTGGGGTGAAGTGCTGGGTGAGCTGCAGCTCTCCAGGCTGGAAGAGAAGGAGATCAAGTCCTGTTTCCTTTTTGCAATCGCTTCTTCATCGCGTTTTCTGCGCTTCATGTTTTCACCCCGCACTTCTCCCACGTTTTCTATCCCTGTTCTCGGGCTTGTGCCAATGAGCAGTGATGAGAGCCAGGCTGAATTATCCCCTGGGTTTTCATTTGCACTTGGAGAGGCTGTGAAGCACCGGCTCTTTGGTTTGGTGTCAGTCCCTGCCCATGGACAGCTGTGCGAGCTGCTCACATCCCACGGCACGTTACCTGCACGTGGTGATCATGGAAGCAGTCACCACATCCCCATTGTTGGGAAGGAAGAGCATAATTTCTCTGCTTGACACACAATCCACACTCACACACAACTCCAGGGGTCTGGAAAGGACCATGACAAGAGATGGAAGAAGCCCCTTGAGTTTTTGACTGAGAGGGGAAGACATTTCCCATTAGGCTGAGTATTTAAAGACACCTCACAGCACCTCCTAGATGCACTCTAGAGCCTCAGCAGCCCTCTATTCCATGGTGGTTATCAGAGACATGAGATAAAATGTGCACTGAGCAAGTTACGGAGCGACTCTGGGACTGCCTGATTCATGTACATGGCAGGGCTGAAGCATCTTTGCACGTGTGTTTATTGGGGTCTGAGACATCCAGCAGGCTCACTCCTAATTTAGTCCTAATATGCACCTAATTATAACAACTGGCAGGAAATTTATCCTCAAGAGTGCTGTTGAGGTGGGACAGGACAGGGGTTGAGGGGCAGCACTGAGGTTTGCTTGGAGCCCCTTGGACCTGGCTTGTCGGGGCTCAGTTTTGGCACCTGATGATTAAAAGCCACCTGATTAAAGTAACAAACCCCAAGAGGAGCTGCATGGGCAAGGAGAAGCTCCTTGGCATTTCCATGCAGCTAAAAGACCCCAAAATTAGTGTTTTGAGGCTAAATGCCCAGCACTAGGCAGCCTCACAGCAGCCACATGTGCTGCAGAGCAGTTCCTTCGCTGGGCACTCATGGCTTGGGTAGGAAAAAACCACTTTAAACATTACTCCTTTTGCATATGTCACTCAATCCTTTGTGGAATACGTGGTGTCCTTTAAAGGGCAGAGCAATTAGCCTTGCTGGGGTCAAAAATTTTTCCTCTTCAGAAATGCCACAGAGCCTATCCATTTCCAACACATCAGGCTGCGGCGAGAGCTGCCAGGAGGAGAAACTGCCAGAACCCTGCACAGCAGCTGCAGGAGGAAGAAGAAAACTATGCAGTGGTGATCTGGAGGCTGGAGAAATTTCGGGTAATCCCCATCCTCAGCCCTGCCAAAATCCTATTGCATAAATCAGCGTCCCTGCTGTTTGGTGGACAGCTCAAGCTTTGAGGTCTCCCTGTTGGCTCCTCCTCTCCCAGAGCAAACTGCAGGATCTCTGCCTTCACTCCTGCTCTTGTTTGCTCCTGGTGCTCATTTATGTTTTTCTCCTTTCCCTTTCTGCGTGTTCTCTGCTTCTGTTTGGTCATACTCAGGTGTCCCCTTGCTGTTCACTTAACATAAAATTGGACTGTAAGGCTCCAAACCCAGGGAATTACAGAGATGATCATCCTTGTCAATGCCACCCTTCATTTCTCCACCAGGATGCAACCTCTGCACCGGTGCACAGGAGGGATGGGGTTTAGCTCAGCTGATACACAGAACAATGGTACTACTTGGTAACTTCAGTTGCAGTGGCCTGATGGCACCTGGCCCTGGGAAGCCAAGAAGCTGCACCGGTCCAATCCTATTTAAAATGACTGGAGGATTCTTCCTTAAAACACTTACAGAAGTGGCCAAGAAAAATCAAAAATTCTAAGTGCAACCAGTCCAGGTGTCAGATCACCCCTTTTGGGGCATCAAGGGATATTTTCCTGTTGTTGCCTTTTCCATCCCTTTTCTGAATACAATCCAAGCTCATTTAGCAACAGGAGGCTGCTGTTGTTCATTTCTCACCCCTGATGGTAGATGACAACCAAATGGGATGTGCTGGTGTGTGACCAACCCTCAGAAGCCAAGCCTGGCTGCTACCAGTGCTCCTGCACACACAGATACTGATCATAAAACCTGCTGAGTGCCAGCAGTTCCCTTGAAAGCTGCTCAGAAAATGTTTATTGAGGCCTAATAGCTACAAGATACAGACTAAATGTAGCAAGTGATGCAAACCTTTTGTTTTGACACTTCCCTGCAAATAATTAAGGCCATTGGGGTGGGGGGGCATGAGGGAAAGGCATTTGCAAGTGTGTTACCCCATTTCCTGAAAGGAACCCAGACTCTGCTGGGATGGCAGAGGCAATCCCCACAGAAGGGCATCCAAGGGAGGCAGTAACCCAGACATATCCCATTGGCTCCTTCCCACTCTTGTGACTCACTAGTTCTCTATTCATGACGGAAAGGCAGACAGCTGACCTGGTCACACTTTTACAAGCGTAAAAGCATCTGCAAAGTCTGTAGAGTAAAAACTGTGCAGAAAACTCTGCCTGGTGCTCGCTGTGTACCACTGGAGTGAGCTACAGAGCTGGAATAAAGGGAATGAGGAAAAGAAGGAGCATGTATTTTGGCACTGCTGGCATTTCACTTCCAATTTTTTAAACATAACTCTGTCGCAAACAGTACAGTTCATACCATCAGGTTTTTTGGTGCAGAACGAATTATTTTCTCCATGGAGGGAGCTGAGGACAGAGTTTAGAGTTAGAGGAAGCAGATATGCAACACCATGTTTAGTGCTTCCAGCAGTGGATCCTTTTGCAGATATTGGCTATTCCCCTCTGTTGATCAAACCACAATAAGACAGTGAATTAGTGGTCCAAAGTGTCCAAATCAACGAATTGCATGTATGTTTCTATCTATGTGAGAATTTAGGGTGTTTAATTAGAAATTTGGGAAGAAATTTTATGTCTGGGCAATCTTTAAGCTAAATATTGCCCTTCTTGTTGCATAAACCCTGTGACCTGTCTTGGTGCATGTTGCTGACACTGTGAAACTCCAAAGACTTGGGTAATTTCTCATTCACATCACCTTGACCTTCCTACCACTCCCACAGAAACCCCCAGGTGGGTTTAGGGAAATGCAGAACAAGACACAGTAAACAGTTTTAGATTTAAAACCACTTAACTGTACACAACAGGAACAAAAGGAGAAGTGTTTGCAAGGATGGCAACTTAAAAATTACACAACCAATCACTAAATAAACTGAAAAACATTAAATAGAAAACCAAGACCCCTGGGCAGCCACCCATCCAACAGCTGTAACTCCCCATCACTACATGTATGTCTCTACACCATCCATTTGGTCCAACACTACTCCTGCCTTCACCATTCTGCTGGATTTGACACAGTGACTCCTGATAAATAGAGAGTAAAAGAGCCTTGACTACCCTTTGTATGTGTCAGCTGCTCTAAGCTGAGCCTTATCCAGTTGATTCAGTGTAACATCAGTTTTAACCCTCTTAGTCACAGAACAGAATTGCTCAGTAACACTTATCGTCTTCAGAGAACCAGCTACCATTAGTCCATATAGGAAATGCATTAAAATTGGTATTTATCCATTATTAAGAAAACAGGCAGATCCTGTTGAAAAATCCCTGTTCTCCTGAGCAGCTGATCCCTATGTGATACACAGACACTCTCTGACACACACAGCTCTGCACCTGTACTGGAGCTAGTACCAGGAAAAGATTTTGATTAAGAGAGAACGGTCTCTAATTGCAACTCAAACATAATTATACCGATAACTGCAGTATCAGAAAGATGTTTTTAAGTGCATTAGTTATGAGACTGATAAGAAATTTTTCTCCACTTAAAATTAATGCTTCAATAGATATTATTAGGCCTAACTTGGAACTTAGTTATTATTGTTCAATTAAAGTGACATCAGGCAACAGCCCCTTCTGAATGCATTCCACAGCATTCACTGTAAAGCTTCCTGTACCACCACTCTTTTCCTGAAGGTTATGGCCAATTTGTGTTACAGGTGCCAGCTCACATCTTCATCTCCGGTGCAAACCAACACCAAAACAGCCTCCACACAACAACTGCACGATTCAGTCGCTGAAACTGGGGAGCACAACGTTGCTGCCCAATTATTCACTATCACCCTCTCCCAAAGAGCAGTGTCCCTCCTTTCCAGAGGCAGAGGGTCCTTACCGGACAGGCCATGGGGGTCGGAGTGGCGCCTCTCCAAGGTTTTGCATCGTTCCTTTCTCTTCTTGCTCCCTCTGAAGTTGCCAAAACGCTTCATGAGCTGCAACATGCGCTCGTGTGGAGGCAGCTGTTGCTCATGCCCAGGGCTGGAGAAAAAAAAGCACCACGAGGGGCAAGGCGAGGGTTTGCTTACACCAAAGGCCCAGGTGTGAGAAAATAAAGCTCCAGAAAGGCAGTGTGTCTGCAAAAGAAGTCCAGCTGGCCAGCAGCTCGGCTCTGAGGTGCCTGGCTGTGGTCTTCGTGGGGAGCCACCCTGCAGCAGGCTGTCGACCCTCGCTCGCCGGGCACTTCCAGCCTTAATTTCAGCGTACAGGAACTGCTCTGCACGGCTCTGTGGACACAGGGAGCAGTTCAAAGTCTGCCCAGCCTGCAGCCACAGAGATCTATACTTCAGCTGTGAGAAAGCCTTGGAGACCAAAACAACATTTCGCAGTGGATCAGCTCATGTGGAAAGCTGCCTGATAAGCTCACTTGTTTAAAAACTACTGCCTGTGCGAAGGAGCCGCCAGCCCTCTTGAAGGGAACTGTCATGTGCAGCTTGGCATGATGACTCTTTCAACAGGCTGTAAAAGGAAACCACCCCTGGACAGACAATTCCTGCCAGCAGTGTCCTGGGCATGCTGGCACCGTGATGTGACATCACCCAACTATTTTCATTCACGTGTGCTGGGTCTTGGGAGTGACAGGAGAGCCCAGCTGACTGTCCATGAGCTCCAGAACGCCCAGCCCTCCACAGCTAATGACTAATGGATTCATGGGATTGAGCTCCTGCCAATTCATAAAAAGAAAGCTGATACTTTCTGGAAACCATAGCTGGAATGCTGGGCTGGAGTTTCTCTGTGACGTGCCCTCCCTGTGCTGCACATGTCCCTGTGCTCTGCGTAGATTGCTCCCTTCAAATTTGCTGTCTGCAAAGCAAAAGGCACCAGCACAGCTGTTTGTAACACAGCTCAACCCACCTCGTGGTCTTTTCAATGAGACAAACATGCACAAGGCTGTTGCTCATCCCAGTCAGTCAGGCTGGGTGATGATGTTCGGCTCTGAGCCTGTACATTTGGAGCTGTTTATTTTAGGAAAAGGTTGATTATTGTGGGCTGGATCTCGAGCAGCTGGAAAGGGGTGCAGGTGTGATCCAAGGCATGGTCAAACCATCGTAGCCAACCTTCCTAGGATTATAGTAAATGCTCTGTTAAATCAAAAGCTTTTTTAAAAGTTACAGAGCATCAGCCTTTCCTCTGGACACCATTAGATTGTGAGGCTCAGCTCTTTCAAAAATAAAACCCTATATGAATAATGAGAGTGTTATCTTTTTTATTCTTAGAATGAATGAAAGGTTATATCACTTTTTTTTCCTCTAAAAAGAAACATGCCTTTTTCCTTGTGCCCATGACTGCTTCTGGGACTTAATATCATTAGGAAGGAAAACAAAACCCAGTCATGAATACTGCAGAAAAGGCCTTTATCCACAAAGATTCCTTGCCAGCTCTGGGTTTTTCAGACAGATGCATTAATGCAAGGATATCTTGGGACTTCAGGGCCCCCAAGAATATGTGCAGAGGTATCAGCAGGTTCCTCTGGCATCTTCAGCTACCAGAGGCTCCTCCAAGTCTACCCTGTGGAGAACATGTAAGAAGACAGTACAGAGGACACTGTTGTTCTTTCATCTAGCAACCGAAACAATCAAATTATTACTAAGACACTTAATTACCTTCCAGACAAGGCTCTGAACTGATATCCAAGCAAGGCACCACGATAATTAATTGGAGGCTCTTCCCAGACTTACCCCTCCTGACCAGCACTCCTACCTTCTTTTACCCTCATCTCTGTGGCCCTGTTTCAGCTCTGCAAGTGAACATCCTGATGCTTTTAACCAAATAAGAATCCTTGGCATAAAATCTGTCAGCACAGTGTGTTTACAAAGCCCCTTCTCCAGCCTCTCCCTTGAGGCTCACTGCTCACCTAGCAGAGAGGAGAAGCAAACGGAGCAATGAGTTGAGGGACTGGCAGGGGAAAGTGTCTGTGTTACTTAAATATTTGGTTTAACGTAGCTGTAGGAAGTGTTAAACTCTGCACACCCCATCTGGCTTTGTGCAACCACCACATTTACCTCTGCAACTTCATCTGCACTGTCCCCTCCCTTCACTCTGCCGTGAGCGTGGCACCGCGACGGGGACTGCAGCTGCAGTGGGACAAGCTCTGGCTCTCCCCACAAGCACATTTCACGTGCTGATTCTCAGCCTACTTCCATAAGTACTTCCCATTTGAAAACCAGCACCCCAAAACCAAACCTGGATTCTCCTTGCTGCAAACTAAGCCTAGTCATTCTTCTCTTACTCGCCATGTACACGGAGAACAGATTGTTCCTTTCTGATCCAGAGTCACCCCTGGCATATTTGACAACAGTTATTGAGTTCCCTTTCCAGTCTTTACTTGGCCAAAGACACAAGTGTTGCCTATACCACCCATGCAGTCTGAACCTCAAGCTGCCTCTCTTTTCTAAAAGCACTCCTCATTCTTCAGTGGCCAAAGGAGTGCTAAGAATGACTTAATGTCATCAGAAAGCAAAAAATTTAAATCCCTTTTTAATGAGATAAGAATTGCTATTGCTTCAGCATGGAAACAGCCCCCTTTTTGATAGAAACCAAGGATAAATAGTCGCTGATGACCTTTTCAAGCAGGGCCATTGCACCAGGAGAGCTCATTTCCCCTTATTAAGAGAAGCAGCAAGATTCTAATGTTTCTACATAGAGCTGCTAGAAAATGAAACAACACTATTTAACAATTGACTTTCACAGTAATTTGTTTAAAAAGCACTAAGTGTTTTGAGTATAATCCGTCTGTCTCCCACAGCTAATGGTCTAGCAGATACTTGCACATTTACACCAGGTACTACATCTTCTTAATGATTCCAGTGCAAGGATCTTGTAAAGTTAATAATGAAAAGCTGTGCTTCAAAGAGTTCCTTTGGGGCCATCTATGTTCTGGAGATTGAAAACACAAATCCCTTCCATCCCTTTCAAACAACCATGAAATGGACTCTTGTCAAGCCACATTAAAGTCTCCCAAATTAGTTATCCCATTTTATGTTTTTTTAGCTGCATAAGGGTAACACTGTGCCCTTCCAAAAATCCTACACAAACTCACTCTGAGAGGTACCAAGCAATGGGCAACTTAATAAAATTATTTGTGGGGAGGGAGCAAACAACACTGGTTTATGTGTGTGAAACACTTCCCTAGTCCCACTCGATCTGCAAAGCTCACCAGATCTGAGCCCAAAAAAGCCCCATCCGTGGCTGGGCTCCCTCTTTGTGATGCTTCTTTCTTTTGAGTTCTCCATCTGTCAGGATAAAAGGACCTGCCCCAGTGATTTACCATGACTCTTCAGGCACAAACATAAAAATCTTTTTTTCTCTGGATGTGATGGGAAGATTTGTTCTGTGAGGTAGAATCAGGGTTGAGTGTTCAGATTTGGTCACCAGATAGAAAATATGGAAGATGCCGTCGCGCCAAACAAGCGCAGCCACCAGACGTCAGAGCTTTGAAATACAAACTGATTCATCCATCTCATGGAGGTGTAAATTCTGTGCTATGGTGAAAATACCTCAAATATTGATATTTCAAGCCATTTCCTCAGTTGCCTTTTTAACAGGAGCTTGAACCTGACATACAAATGCAGCAGCAGAACGTAGGGCAGGCAGTGGGGACCAGTTAGTCCTATCTAATTTATTCTGATGTGAAAATGGAAAAAACAATGTTTTTCTCCCTGAAATTTAAGAGCTCATTTAGCTCAAAACAGGAAAGCTAAGAGGAATATGTATCCCCTTAGTGACAATTACTGTTTGAACTGGCTGCTGACTGCAAATCAGCAAAACCAAATATTTCCCTTTCCTTGTTGCTGAGAATTTCCTTGTTGAAAATGCCCTCTGTTTTTGTCATTGCTAAGGGAAATAAAGTTCAGATCCATGCTCAGAAAGGTAAAGCATGAATCATGCTTGCATTTCTACATGGATCATGTTTCTCTGCCATGTTGTCCTTAAAGTTCTCCCTAAATGGGAATTTTTTCTAATTTTCTTTTTTTAAGCTCTACATAGTGATGTTGGCAAAATCAAACATTTTCTAATGCTGTCAGTGGTGCTGGCACATGCTAACATGTCTTACAACACCAGACTGATTTTAACTGCAACTGTATTTCATATAAATTGAAAATGTGGAAAATATTTCAAAATAAGATAAAAATAAATATGTAAAAGAGATCTTTGCTCTAAAAGAAAAAAGCCACTCAAGAGTCCAGGTGATGCAAGGCACCGTAACAAAAAGCCTGTTTAGCCCAAACACCATTTGCAGGCTGGCTGAACAGAGCATATAGCCCATGTTTTCAAAGAGAAACACAAACTACCACTTTCTCCATCTGGTCCAAGCCCAACTCACACCCCATAAAAGAATTGCAAGTTTATGACTTCAAGCTGGGCTCAATTACTTCCCATAATCATAACCAAGTGTTTCCCTGTAACGAGTTTTCGTCCCCCTTTTTTAATACTACTTCATGCTGCTTTCACTGTACATTAAGAAAGATTTCAATCTCTGAAAAAGCTGTCAGAAAAATCTAAAAGTTTATTTTCACTTCTTTCCAGCAGTCCCCTAAGGTGCACACTACATTCCCCAGAACTCTTGGTAAATGACTTATAAATTACATCCTGGCGTCTTTGTGATGTTTTCCTATCCTGCCTTTCCAGAGCTTGGAACACAAACCAGCAGGAACAGGAGTAACAGCGATGGTAGTGTTGGCATATTGGTGATTTCTAGTAAGAAAAACACTATTTCAGACTCAGAGCATCTATTCCAGAAGAGGAATAAGCTGGGACTGATGACTGTGATCCCATCCAAATGATAATTTTATCATTTCCCGGCATCCTTCTAATAAACTTGGTGCATATGTTTCCAGCACTCACTTCTTCAGCAATTTCAGATCTTATTGTGAAAAACTGAGCTGTTTTTAAATGCACCACAATCTGGCAGTGCTCAAAACACCAAAACAGTACTCGATCCAGGGAGTACAAGATGTCTGGTGACAACACCACTTCTAAAATTCAGTAAGTTTTCAGCTGAAGAAAAACGTCTCAGCAGTAACTTTTACAAAAAACCCAGCAGAGATAAATTCCTTAGAAGGATTTTCTACTTGTGCTTTTCTCATCTCTTCTTGCTTCTCTTTCTTCTTGCTTCTATTAAGTCTTTCAACTATATTGATCCACAAAACCTTGAGAAGGAGACAGAATTCACTGGAACACTACAAATCTCCTTTTTGTTCTCTTCTTGTCCTTCTTTCTTTACTGCTTCCTCACTTCTCATGCAGAATTGGAACAGGTTAAATGATGTTAAAGTGAAAATGGGCATTGTAGGGCTGAACAAAATACCCCCTTCAGTTTAAATTAAAGTCTTAAAACCAGCATTGAATGGATCACTAAAGGAATGTCAGCAAATGAATTAAGACAGAAATTGGTAAAAAAAACCCCAGTAATATGTTAGGGATAGCCAGTACCTGAAAAGTGAATTTTATAAAACTATCCCATGAAACCTAAGAGACTAAAAAATCAGAGCAGCACAGCTCTACAGAAATTCAGGCCTGCACTGATTCTGCTTTCGGAGATTTATTTGGAGAGTCAAGAAAAACCTCAATGAATTAGCAACAGTTTGCACCAGTGTTCAGCTGTCCTTGGATGTCAACCCTACACAAACCCAGTGAGAATTCCTCATGGCACAGCCATGCCTTTGCAATTTCTAAGGTGGCAGGAATCAGGAGTGGCACAGCTTCACACTCATTTACTGCACCTTTAACATTAACACTGGCACGGGTTATCCCAAAATACACCTTTAGTGACAAGAGTGCACATTGAAACAACACCCTCATCCTAAAATCTAGATGGGATGATGAGATTTCTCAGCAATTTCAAGTTCTGTATATGTGCTTCCTACAAGGAGACTAATCTGACAGCAAAAGCCAAGAAATCTGCTGACATACAAAATAAGACAATAAAGAGTCTCTTGTCCTGGCTTGGTATTAGTATTATCTGCTATTTTTGGTTGAAAATAACCTTAAGTGTTCTCTTACAATATAAAATTATGATAAGTGCAATGTTGGGATTGCCAGTCACCCCACAAATGACCCATTCCAATGCCACAGTGGATGAAATAAAGACATAGATGCTATATATATAAATTACATACATAAAATCAGAGACAGTGGTCAGCAGCATCCTATTAGACCAGTGGAACAACACAGAAATGCTGACTGAAGAGAAAACTGAACCACACCTTGAAAAGCTGAATGCTTAGATAATGCTTGAGAAGCCATTCCCATTCCTGGCTCCAGCAGTTTCACCAATGACTCTCCTGTTCTTCACTGATTAAAAATGGACCTCATGGTTCAGCTGAAAGCGAGCAGCAACTTCCAGAGGAAGGAAACATTCCCCATGAATCTCAAGGGCAAAGGAGCACCTGTGAGTCTCTCCTGCTCTTAGATGCTGTGATGGTGCAGGAGAACCTGAAAGCTACACTGAGGTTTCACACAATAGGTGTTTACACAAATTTTTTTTCAGCAGTGAAAGCAGGGTCCTGTAGCAGTGAGCTGAACTGCTGGTTGAACTCAAGCTCAAAGCTCATGAAATCCCAAGGACTTGCCAGAGTATCCATGTGAAGGACTTCTACTACTTATACAGCCACTGCCAGTCTGGTTACATCAATGGCCAAGGACGTCGCACAGGACTCCATCCGGATGGATTAAACACAGGACTAATGCCAAGAGGGAAAATTCCTACGAGATCACCCAACACTGCATTGTTCATACAAGTTGGATTGCTCCAGCAAGGGGAATATAATAGAAAGGGAGGAATCCTCTCTGCAGACAGGGACTGCATGGGAATCCATCCCCCTGCAGTATTGAATTGCATTGCATTTTTTGCATTGCAGCGGCTCGCTTCATCTGTTGTTCAAGTCACCCTTAGCAAATACAGCAGACCTTCATCAGGTCTTTAAGAAACACAACAGATTTAAAAAAACCTCAAAACTGCACAAAAACCCCTCCCCAACCAACCAAAAAACAAACAAGAAAATCCCACACCCCACAAAAAACAAGTCCACAAAAAACCGCTCAAGATCTGTCTTCATTTTCTACCTCTACTTTTCCTAGAAATTAATGAGTCAGAAGCATCATCAGTTGTAAGCAAAGGAACAAAGCCAAGTGCATTGCATGCTTTAATGTCATAATAACTGTACAACTGGCAAACCAGCTGTGGTAACTTCCCAGATAAACATCTCAGGAACCACCACCAGCTCCATCTCCTACAGCACCTCTTCACCTTCAGCAGAAGGGAGATAAGTGCCATAGACTGAAGCTTCTTTGCACAGGGAGAAGTGACTTTCCAAAAGTCCCTGAGCAGCAGCCTGGCATGAGGCTGGCCAGGAACAGAACAAGACAGGGGCCTGTTGGACACAGTGGCTCTGGTCCTTCCTCTGCAAGGACACAGTGTTCATCTTGTGTTAAACTGTGTTTATGAGAGGGACATATCATCTGCCCCAACTCCAAAGAGTTTACTAGAATTAGTGTCCCAGATATGCCTGAAGATAGAGGAATGCAGAGGAGGAAACATACATTATCACACACGTGAGATCTGGAATAGAAAATCTTTCTGGTTTACTTTTCCAGGTTTTGTTGTTGTTGTTTGTTTTAATTTTCCATTTTTTATTTTTTTTTTAAGGTTTTTTTTTTTTGCACTGTGAGAAAGACAGACCGTGTAGCTTTTTGAGGTGGTACAGAGGTACCTTAACAATCTGGAAAGGTATGGAAGGGACAAAGAAGGAGTGGACATGTAAGGGAAAACTGGATTGGTATAGTCTCTACAGTGATCTAGAAACCACCCAACTACTTCCCATTCCTTGATGATTCTACCAATTTGTGTAACTGGCAGACAGATAACTCGGAAAAAGCATCCACAGCATCCACCTAAAAAGCTGCTGTGACTGTGGGAGCCACAATCCTATGATAGAAGTGAATCAAAGGATAGTGTGGGACAGCTTGGGTGGTGAAAAGTTCCCTGTTCATTCATTGTACAAGTGAAAACACCAAGCACTGTCAAGTTCAGAGTTGTTATTTTTAGGATTGTGTGAAAAGTCTCAGTGGGTTGGCTGGGACCAAGACAGACATGAAATAGAGAAAGCTTTGAGTCTTTATGCCTCAAGATGACAGAAGGGCTGGAAACCTGGGAGCTACAAGGCAGCAAGAGAATATTCCTGGAAAAGCCAACCCTGCCAGTCTGCACACACAATACCTGGCAGGAGAAAAAACAGTCTGAAACTTTTCACAACAGCTAATGCTAAAGGAAGAGACTGAAAAGGCTGTCAGCTGTGTCCTTGGGAATCTGCTTGAAAGCCAGAGACAGAGTGGGGGAGAGGCAACACCACTGTCACTCCTTCCACAATGCTTCCTTGGTCATTTATGTTTTAGGATCCCCTTATGAATTATAGGGCCAGTGCCCAGGCACATCCTTAATTTGCAGCCAGAATCTTTCCCTGTTCACTTACTCAAGACACATTGAGCCTCAAATTGAGGAGAGACTTCTGGAATCATGAAATCTCTTAGCAAAACATTGGGCCAATCACATTACTATTTGTACTTTGTCAAGTAATTTAAAAATGATCTAAAATAGTACCACAGATAACCAGAATTTGTTGTACAGAGCCATCAGGTCCCCAAATCTTGTCAAGGCTGGTGCAATAGCTTCAGTGCTTAAAGTAGAAAGCACTCTACCAAGCAGCTCTCACGTCACTAATCCTTAAATTCCACATCAAGAAACAAAGCAGAAACTCAGTGTTAATGGCCACAGAGCTCTGGATATATCCAGCAGCAGAGACTCTTGAATTTCTTGGTCTGCCCCAAAAGCCTCCTGCATCCTTAGTCCCTCTCTCAGGTCCCTCTGTTCTCAGGGGCACATTTCTAACAGGCCTGTGAGCTTTCTATAATCCCACCTGGTGCACTTCTGGCTCTCAGAGTCAAGGTTGCCTGAAACCGCCTGTAAAAACCTTCCCATGTTCCAGACTGAACACTTTTGTTATTATTACATATTTGTGGGGGAAAACCCACTCCATCATCACCTGGCAGCTGGCAATAAAGCCTGGCAAATCTGACGCTCAGCTTATTTGCATGCACGTCACTGGAGCAAAAAATATTAAAACCTCTGTGCTAACAGAGACAAACAGAAATTACTGCTCCAAGCCACATATTCCTTTAAACCAGCGAGGTTGTTTCCAGTCATAATAAAATACTGAGAGGGCAGAGGAGGGGAGGAAGAAGCACTGAAATGGGACTGAATACAGCATTAACAGACTTTGGTTTTATTCTAAACTCTGCTATCAGTCAACTGTGCAACCAGGGAAAACTCACATCATCTCTGTGAGAGCTTCAGATGAAAATCTGTTTTCAGATGTTACTGCACTGCAAGAGTCTCATGCTTAGACTAATCCCGTTTCTACTCCTATTAACCAGAAAGTTAATTAAAAATCTTAAAGAAAATAAAGACCCACAGCAGATGAAGAAGATTTTTACTGTGACCACAGGTTTCTGGCTTTCCTTGCTGTTTATTTGATGCCTCTATCCATTACAAGCCTATGTGTTCAAAGGCAAACAGCAAAATTCCTGTGTCTTCAGGAATTGCTCAGAGAGGTGTGAATGCAGGGTGGAAAGCATCAACCATCAGCCCAAGAGACCAAACTTCCACTGGTCTCAGTAGCAAACCCCAGGCTCATTGCCAGCAAAACTGAGCTTCTCAAGATGTCTTTAAATTAATTTCCGAGTGGGTTTTCTCCTGCACGTGTTAGAAGATGTGACATGAGCTTCTGTGCCAAGCACAGCACTGACTAGGAAGGTCCTGCTGATCTTTGAATCAGTGCCCTCAACACCACCAGCCTAAACAGTCCTTCAAATTCCCCCTGCACCCTTCAGTCCTCCCTCTTTACAGTCACCTGCTACAAAATTCACACTCTTAAACTACATTAACTAATGAAACTTCATCAAAACATGGAGAAGATCCACTCAGGGTCATGGATGAAGCTCTGGGGAAACTGGGAGCAGAGAGGGATGCTCCTGTCCCAGTCTTTACCCTCCCTGCCTGCAGAGACCTGCCACATCACAGCCTGCACAAATCCTGCGTGGGAGGGAATGCGTGGGGCACCAGCAGAGCTCAAAGGACTTTTTGCAGCTTAGCAGCTCCCTGTGCATCTCCTCCTAATGTGCTTAGCTACTTAGCCAGCAGTGAGCTGAACATCTTCATGCCAGCAGCAAGTTTTTACTGGGTTTTTGTGTTACACTCTTTCATGATTAGGAAGTTTTGTGTGTCTTCACAACCTTTCCTTGGTTGCCACCACCACGCACTTCCCAAGGTGACAGATGGCTTTGCTTTCTGCTCCAAGGGCACAAAACATGCAGCCATGCCTAGAGAGCACTCAGTGCTCCCTGAGTTGGTCCACAGTGAAGAATGAGGCTGGGTCTTCAACAGTTTTAACTGCTCAGCTCCAAGAAAAGTTTCAGTTTCACTGTGTTAACAATTCCAGCACAAAACCACTTGCATTTCTCTAAGGACATGGCAAACCAGTGTCCTTTCTTTACAGCACTGAGCCCACCAGGCTGCACTACTCTGTGCCCACCAGTCCCACCTCACCCCTTTAAGGCTGCAAATCAAGGGCTTCTTCCCCTCGCATATTAACATTATTAGCATATTAATGAAGTTCCTGACCTCACTTACCTCCTTGGCTTTTGCCCCATGCAAAAAGAACGAGGAAAGAAGAGCTGGAAGCTTCCTTAGCATAGCAAAGGGCTCCTCTAATCCTGCAGCCTTCAGTGAAGTGGCAGAAGTTGCTTATAAATGGTTCAATCAAATGTGCTTCCTTCCCTAATGCACAGCAAGTATCTGTGTCCAAGGGAGAGGATAAGAAATTCTGGGGAAACAAAGTGCCAGGTTTAGAGAGAAACACAAGTTCCTAGCCATGAACTAACTCATCACAGGATTTTTTCCCTCGGAATTTTTGCAGGATGTGCACGTGCCGTGTGTTGCTGAGACTCGCATCTGCTGGATGGATAAGAAAGTAATTTCTAAGAATTTCAGTGATGTCAGGCATTTTCTTTTTTTCATGTGACCATAAAGTGGCAAAAGCTGTCAGCGACACTGGCAGTAGCTTAACAAAAAATGTTGACGTTGCCTGGATACTGAGTCCTGCTCCAGCCCTGGATTTGCCTGCATGTCTGCATTTGACAGAAGTAACTCCTCGGGATTTTAGGTTTTCTTTAATATTTTGAGAGCTGTGCAAATATCTCTCCTGATTCAGATCCCTCGTTCTGTCTCCTCCCCACTTTTCGGCTTTGTAAAATGTAAACTAATTCCTCAACCATAGTAAAGCCATAAATAAGAAGCCATAAAAATATTTTTTTCTAGCTTTTTTTTTTTTTTTTCCACTCCAGGTTAATCTTTTCAGTTATATAAACACTTTATAAAATAGCATGGCAAAAATCTGTTTATGTGATTAAGACTTGGCTCCTTCTTCCCCAGTGACAGTATTTCATGCCTTGCATTTGCCACTGCTGAGATTTGCTCAGCTGTCTCTCCATGACCTCCAAAGCAGAAGGCAGCAGGATTTAACATTGCTCTTCATGGAGTGCTTACAGTAAATCATTACTGGTGGGTATCCATGGAGTCTTGGGAAAAAAGAGCATTATTAAGTACCTGCTAATTTTTTGTTACAGTGGATGGATTCCAGGTTTTCACTGATGGCAAAAATCCAGCTACTCCAAAGGGAAGCAAATTTTCCCCAGTCTTTCCCTTTACTGCTGTCCTGCGCCCAATCTGATTTGTGCCTTAGTGTTTGAAGAAAGAGTTCTGGATGCCATTTAATGGAGTACTGTAGTGTTTTATTATCTTTTATGGTAAAGAATTTGGAAGGACTTAAGAGAGAGCTTCATGCAGAAACAGAAACAGGACCAAAGTGCATATACAAAATACAGCACTAAACTCCTCTTCCTGGCAGCTAGATGACAGAGAAGTAAAAAACATCCACTGCAGACAATTTTTCCAGTCTGGTCCCTGACCTGGTTCACCAGTGAGGAATGATGCACTGTTATCCCAGTGCCCCACAGCAGCAGATTTCAGCACCCTGCAGGGTTATTTTCCAAAGGAAAGGATGTGATGTTCAGACACTTTCTTTAGTGCCTCTTGTTTTATTTATTTAATAACATCACAGGATTTGAATAAACAAGCAGATCTTTCAACAATGCCATCCCAAACATCAGTGTCCCATTTCTGCAGAGCCCCTCTGCACTGGGGAATGACTGGTTTAGCCACACTGAAGCAAAGGGCATACTCTCCTTCCTCTTCCAATTCTTCATCAAAAAAGTAATCCATCTATTCTAACACTAAACATCATGACTGCATCATTTCATAAGGGTAAATAAAGTAACAAGAACATGAACCACAATCTGATAAGTCTTCCCAGCTGATGCCAAAAACAAAGCAGTGTGAACATGTGAGGTTCATCTATTCAATGTAATCCTGTTTTCCCTCTCATTACTGTGGTAGCAGACGTGAGATTTTGGACACTGTCGACTGCAACAGCTCTGTGGGGAGGAGAAGACACTTTCCTGTTGTAGCACTCTAAATCCTAAAATCTAAGTACTGGCAAAAAATTTGCTCAGAAAAACTTGACATTGACAAAAACCAGATGGAAACCTAGAAGCAGAAACAAGCCCTGAAAAAATATGTCTCTTCAGCTTTAAAACTGGAATGGACAAAGTGATAGGCAGAGGAAAGAAAGGTTGGAGATGACTCAACAGGCTCATGCATTTGGCTTTTGCTGTTGCCCTCCCCAAGTCTGATGGTGCTGGAACCCTCAGAGCACTTGGAAGTGTTTGAAGATGCAGCAGTCAGTGCATGGAGGCAGTGCCAGGGTGCTCCCACTGAACACAGGCTTGTGCACAAGAAAAGCCTCCTCCTACTGCGCGTGTCTTAAATACAAAATGCAGTAAAGGGGTGAAAATGATGGTGTGAATCCTGACAATCACACTCTTCAATTTTCTTTTCCAAGCACAGGTGAGACTCACAGCCCAGCCCAGGCCAGGTGGATCCTCTCTTGGCTTTCTGGGCTGAACTAGAGCCAAACTATGGCTAAAGCCCCGGCACCACTGGTGTGGGTCCATGCTCCGTTGGCATTCCCCCTCCCTGAGTTTGTAGCTGGACTCTCCAGGGAAGCAGCTGCATGCACTGGATATAAATTTCCCATTCTGCAGCACAGATTTTTTACACATTCTGCTTTGTAAGCTCCTCCACTGACAACGTTCACTGTCTGTGCTTTCCAAACAGAGGGGCTATAGGGGCTTCCTGTGATAGCCACTGTGGCTTCCAGCTGCTCCAAACAAAGCCCCAAACACTCTGCCTCACAGCTCATCCCAAAATGACTTTAACAGCAGCATGGCTTCTGGCCAGCCCTCATCAGCAGCTTGGTTGACTTTAATGCCATTTAATTGCAGTGACATGTCTTTAATAACAAAACCCATGCCAAGAAACTGCAGTTGGAACAAGAGCTGACCTAAGGCCAGTTTCCAAAGGGCTTTCAATCCTCTCTTCTCTAACTTGTGGCCTCCTGGGTGCTGCACAACCTCTCCTGGGTCACTGTGGTGACTGCAGCCACCCACAGCTTCTCCAGCCCCTGGCACAGACACACATCATGAGGAGCCTTATCCCAAATGTCACCCTCTGGAATAGCCACATGCTCCTCCAGCACCATTCTCTGAGGCTGGTGACAATTCCAAGGTAGCCACCATCCTGGAGTGCCCAGTGGGGCTTTCTCCTTTAAAAAAAAAAAATCTGGGATTTAAACTCTCTTCATCACCCCCAAACTCTGTAAAATAAAGAAGCAACACATCAGCATGGGGCAGAACGCCCTCAATGACATCTCCCTTGCACAGAAGCTCCACACACCCCCCACACCACCCAAAATCCAGGAGAGTCTTATCTTTCAGAATTTATCTGACTGCATGGATATGTGTGACTATTGCTAACTGGAGATGTTCCATATAACACGCAGAAATAAGACATGTTAATCTTCTTCTTTGCATTTTCATATTCTAGTATTTTTTACATATTCTTCACTCCAATGGCCTGGATAATAGCAGAGCATAAGCCCACTTTGCTTAAACAAACTTCAAAGGAACATGGCCCATCACAAAGGAACCCCAAAGGCACAGCTATTAATTAAATACATCAATGAAATTGAGAAAAATGCTAAATCCCAGCTTCTTTTTTGGCCTTTGTTTCTACAACAACAAACAGGGAAAAAGAAAAATGTTCTTAACATCTGCAGCAAAACCCAAATCTGTCACTCCACAGCTATGGCTCTGACCATTTCTCTAAATCCAGAACATCTCCCCCCACCTGTCTTCCCTTGCCATTAGCAAGAATTTGCTGATAATCCACCTATTTTTCTGCAGACTGGGCTTCTGATCCAACAAAATCTAGACAGCTGTACAAATGGGTTTGCACTAATCCCCATCATTTGTTTGAAAGATTTCTGTGAACACCAGCAAATATACAAGATGTCAGATCAGCAATACTCCTCATTACTTACTTTTTATCCCTTTGATTGCATGAGAAGTAAGGGTTTTCCTCTGGCTTTTAAGGACAAAACCCAACACTGTAAAACTTAGATTCGCCATGTAGGAAACTACTGCTTATTGCTCACCACCTTCATAGGGGTGGTGTGCAAATATTGCTAAAATTAGTCAAAATATTTCTGAATTTCTTCTCTTTTTCTTTTTCTTTTTTTTTTTTTTTAGAAGGTCTGCTTTTTTCTTCAGGTCAACTGACCTAGATGACTCAGCAAGGATTTATACTATTAATTTCAGGCATCCAAGTCTGGAAATTGTTCCATTGTGCTCAGAGCTCAGTGATCAACTCTTCCCCTGTGTCACTCTGAAAAAGTCAGACGTAGTAAATCCAATGTACTTAGATACACACAGCAGAGCAGAATTTGATCTTCACAGGGGTAGAAGCACATTTTAACTAGCTTCGCTGAAAGAGGCAATACTTTCTTCTAAAAGATGAAAAAACTCAGCTAAGCACCCATTCCTTTTTGAGGTTCACTCTCCTGAACAAGTTTAGGCCAGTGCTGCCTTGCTGAGGACGCCTTTGCCAAAAGACCATTTCTGTTACCTGGCCACATGTTTCAGCTGCCATTGGCGCTTCCTGTCTTTCAGAAATCCTTCAAGGTGCACTGAACATGGCCACACTCACCCCTTCTCTGCCACACACAAAGGAGGCAGCACTGATATAGATGCTCAACACAGAGTAAATCATGCAGGCACAGTTTGCCACCTGTAGCTACTCTTGCTGCTGCATTAGGCATTAGCTCACGTGAAATTCTTTCACCTTCTCTCCAGAAAGTCTTGACCTCTGCAGAGTCTAGGTGTGTACCTCTACTTGGCATGGATTAAAGGCAGTTTTGGCCTCTAGATGCTCAGTTCTCCCAGGCACATCAGTGTGAGAGAGGAATTGGAGCAAAGGCTTTACTGCAAACAGCATCACCCTGCTGGAGCTACGGCTCAGGTTGCCAAGAGCAGTTCTCTCACCATTAAACAGCTTCATGGAAAGACCGTGAACATGAAGAGCTATGGAAACCTTATACTGAGGTTAAGCAAACAAATCTGACACCAAACCTTCTGCCCAGCTCAGGCAGGCAATGAAGCAGATACATTCAGCGATCCTGAAATGAAATGCTCTGTGCTCCCAACTAACGGTGTTTGTTGAAGAACATTTGATTAATGGCTTACCTTCACACGTGTTCCCCAGCCAAAAATTAATTGCATTCTGCTCCATGCGTTTATCAACGCAATCAAACGTCTACCTCGATATGGAGTGCCGTATCCTGACCTGAGGGCAATGCCAAACTCTCCTGGGATGAGGGGAAGAGAAGCTGATTTCCTGAACAACTGCTGAAATCACAGTTTGGAGGGAGGGGAGCTTTTAAGCCCCTGCTCTTTTACTTGGTTTAGACGTGAAAGAAAAAAACGCAACAAAACAACAGCAAGCATAATCAAAGGCTCTCAGCATCCTGCTCAAAACCCAAGCCAAAGCACCTCCAGCAGGCAAGGCAGTCCCAGGCTCCCCACACAAGGAGGAGAAGGGGTGGGATCCCCACGGGAGGGCACCTCCGTCTCACAATCCCGCAGGAGCTGGCAGGGAGGTGCAGCCCGGGCTGGCTCAGCGTGGCACTGTCTGGCACAGCCGCTCCCACGCCCGTGTCACCGCAGTCCCGTGTCACCGCAGTCCCGTGTCACACGCCCACGCCGGGCTCCCAGCCCTGCACCCGCTCACGTTTGGGGCTCAGAGAGCCGTAAACAGCAGGCGATGCTGCAAGAAGCAAGCTACAAAGAAACCCACCACAGCTGCCAACCAATAAAGTGTGCTTACAGGAAACCCAAGGCAGGCTTCAAAATAATCTAACTAAAGAATTGAGGTGTTTTGATGGTTGATCATCAAAGACTCTGAGTACGTGTTTCACATATCAAGTACACACATTAATATTTGCATCATCTAAGACAAGATTTTTTTTAAGATACAGAACAATCTTCAAATACTGTGTGAACTGCAAAAGAAAAGGGCATAGCAGAAGGTTTATATAGGAAAAAAAAAATCCAAAACAACAACAAAACAAACCCAAACAATCCACAACCATTTTTTCTTTTTCTTTTAAAGCTAAAATAGGAAAATCAAGATTTCATTAAACACTTGGTTCCCTTTCTAGAACCAGCCTTCCCTGGCGGGAAGGTGGTTGAGTTTATTGATCCATCTTAGAGATTCCAGGCACAGGGACCTTTGTAAGCTCTCAGCCGGCTTTAGGTTTGTCATTTAGCAGTCACCACTGCTGGTTTCAGGATTGTCATAAATGAGTTAATTTCTGACACTCGGATCTCTCAGCAATGCTCTGTAGACACGCTGGTTTAGCTGTTCAGCTGGGTGACAAATTCTACTACCCAAGCAGACCCAAGGGGAAGCTCTGTGTGAGAACACCAGTGACAGATTATTGCCAGAGATTTATAGCCAGAGATGACTTTACAGACTAAAATTTTCCCTTCAGAAAGTTTTCTCTTCAGGGCATTACTCTCAAAATCACATTCACTACAATATTTTTGCTTACTCCAGCTTCACACTGTACCCCCACGAATCCTCATCTCCCTGCCCCACCCTTTGTACTTTTTTTTGTGGAGCATTCACACACACCCACTCAGCAGCACAAACCATTTCATACAACACTGGCACAGCACAGACAGGGCTTCAATCGTCCTACAAGCCCCATCCTGCACATCAGAAAGTGGTGCAAAATTTGAGGAGCATGGACCTCTGGTTAACATGCATGTGTGCACCTGTGAGTAATTAAATGCTTTTATAAACCTGAATTGGGTCCTTTGCACAGTGTTGTCCTTCATTCAGTGTGTCCCACACTGTGCCAGGGAAGCTTGTCAGAAGTTTTGATGGATTATCAAACAAATTGATTGAAAGCTGCTGATGGATGGGAACCTTTCATAGATCAGTGTCCAAAAATTAGACCCAAGACCTGTTTTCTGACATGAGCAGAAGACCTTGCCCGTCATTTTAAACTGAGAACACGACTTCTAGCCTCCTCCAGCTGATGTGTTTATTATCTTACTCACATTAAACCTCCAATCAATTAACTCATTGGGTTAGAAAATCCTAAACTAATTAATTTTAAAAAGTGGCATCTCTGTTCTCCTTGGCTTTGACAAAGGAAATATGAGCTTACTTTGGTTAAAGAGAAAGCAGCATGGAAAGATTCAGCTGCAATACACAGATTCAGGAGAACAGGAATTAGATCAGTGACAAAGGTTGGAATTACACCATTTCCACAGCAGTTTCACCTCTGTCAAACTGCAATTACAAAAAGCTTCTTCCTAGATCTCCTAATTCAGACTGATATTTATTTGACTTACTATGTCCATAGGGAAAAAAATCCTAAACCTCGCCAGGTTTGCTTTTCCACACTTCTACTCTTTGCTTTTCCACATTTCCTTCTCCCAGTAACAACCAGCCTGCTTCTAAATTTGCTGTACAGATCAAATGGGCTAATCACAACTCCACTGTCAGATGATCACTACACAAGTTGAAGGTGTTCCAGCCCCTGAGTGAATCCAAATAGATGATCCAGGTTCTCCTTGCCCAGTCCACGACTCTGCCAGTGACTGCTGGAAGTGAGGAGTTGCTAAAGCAGCTGCTGGAAGCTTATGTGATGGTTTATAGCAGCTCAGCTGGGACACTGCAGTGCCTGCCCGTGGTTACTTCCCATACAAATGGGATTTTTATCTTCAGTTGGCTGTATGGCCAATGGGAAAATGTGCGTGTGAAAGCAGGGAACAAATCTAGAAAGCCGTGCAGGCAAGTAGCAGAGTCTGCGTGAAGTCTATAAAACCCTCTCAGTCACATCACTGCTTACCAGCAGGGCTCTCCTTCAAGATGTTTTCACAGCCCCAAAGGTTGCAAAAAAGCAAAGGCTCATTTCCACAAAGCCCGTAAACTGAGGCATGATAGTGATCAGCTCCTTGCCCTATTGACTCTCACAATGCACAGCAATTTACCATCATTTTTATGGAGCTTATTTTAGTTTTAAAATCAGACCAAGCTCAGTCATAACTCACACTGACCCTAGAAGGGCCACATAAGAGCTGGCCTGAGCCTGGGATTTAACTGTATTTTACCCACTCTGCTACACACACTGTATTCCTCAATCCAAGCATTTTTTTCTGCCTTGTGATCAGGTTCTTTCATTACGTATTTTTCCAGATCAGAAAACTGATTGAGTCCACATTTATCATGTTTATTCAGCCCATTTTCGAGGCATTTTCCAAGCACTTTATCTAAGAAGCTGAAAACCCATGATATCTGTAAAGCTTGGATCTCATACCTTAAGTCATTATTACTCCTCTAGACTCCAATCACATAGCAAAAAAGCTTGGATGCACAATGCCTTTTCAGTGGAATTATGACAAGCATTCACTTAAAATCAAGAAAAGCAATGTACATTTAAATGTCCTAAAATAAACAGGACTTCTCCAGCACTTACAAACAAATATTTGCTTAGGGACCAAATTGTGAAATGATTGATCAAAATGGAAAATGGGCACATAAATATAATTGAAGGTCCGCTCCTACATGTATTCTTGGATTTGTAAAATAGAGACAGTTAAATACAAACAGCCCAGAACCACAAAAATTTCCTGCCCCCCAAATGATTTCCTGTGATTAGACAGATTGAGGCAGCAAAACACTCTCTTTAGCTTCACTATTGCTTACATTGCTGCCTGTGTGGAAAAGCCACCTGCACATCAGCAATGCCCTCCAGACATCTTTTATCAAAAGACACAAAGAAGAGCAGCAGTTCATCAGCCTTTGGAGATGTTCAAACTGCAGTTTCCATTCCCCTTCATGCCAGCAGCAGCCTCTAAAAGAGCAAATATAAAACTAAGGTCTTGTCCATACATCACAATAAGTAATAATTTGGTTGTTGTTAAAAAGCTTGGTTATTTGTAGTATGTCCCACAGCTGAAACTCCAGGAAAGAGATAGAAAATGGGAATTAATCTGGTCACGGGGTTTCTTGTTTTGTTTTGTTTTTCATGATTGCATATAAATCATTAGGAATTTGAAGACAGTCTGAAAAATCCTTCTTGCCCAGACAGAAGAGGAGGAATACAAAAGCATACTGCACGTACTCCCCTCATGCAGACAACACTGACCATGGGAGACTAAGGTGAAAAGGGAAGCACACTGGAAGATATCTCCAAATAAACTAAGAACAATCACCATAGGCATATTTTAAGGAGACATATCATCTGCTGCAGACAGCAGTTGTCAGTAACTGGCAGGAGAAGTGGTGCTGAACGTGGCTGGTCTTTTGCAATGTGTGCAGCACCAGCTCAGCCGCAGCAGTGCTGACACATTTTGTCTGCAAAAAGTCATTTTTCTAGTGTAGATGAGACCAAAATGAACAGTGTTGGTCCCCTTGTCTGCCTCTGAGGGCAAAGCAAGCTTGAGAAATGATGATTAGATGTCCTTGCACACCAGTACTGGAAAACAGAGCAAGACAAACAGCTTTTCTCCTTTCCCAGGTTTTATGGGATGACTGTGGAGAGTCTGCATCACCCTCCCGAGGTGGACCTGGACTGAGCAGCCCCATCCTTCCCCAACTTGCTCCCCTTGTCCTGTATAGCAGTCACAACCAGAAATCAAAGTTGCCTGCTGCCTTTTCCCTCTGGCATTCCCCCTATCTGCCCATTCAGAAGGCCAGAGGACTGTGAACAAGGGAAAAGAACTGGAAATGGAGTGGCCTCAGCTGTTCAGAGTCCTGGTGCAGGCTGGAATGGATGGGTCTCTGCAGCCGTGCTCCGAAGGCTGGGAGGCTCCAAGACTAAGGGAGGAATGTATTGATTTAGCAAAGGAAAATCCAAATGCAGATTGCAGCAGCTGGCAGGAGGAAGGACACCCCATTGCATGGTGCCATTCTGCAGGAAAGTATTCCTGAAGAGTACTGGTGGGAAAAAGCTTGAGGAAAGGGAACATGGAATGCCTGTGCCCAGCAGCCAACCCCCCACAACAGACTGACCTGGGCTAAACTCACTTCTCTGCAAGCTGTTACCTAAGTGCCACAAAAATCTTGGGAGGGAATGAACTTCAGTTTAATGCTTGAAGAAAAAATTTAGCAGAGATCAGCCACAATCCAAAGGCCTTCAAGGCATCAGAGCACAATCTGGCAACAGTGTGGCAGGGCTTTCCCAATTTCTTCCCTGGGTTATTGCAAATGAGAGCTACTTGCTCCATCTATGGGTAAAATGTAATACAGTCATAGGCTTTAGGCTTGTGGTACAGAGGGCATCATCTAACCACAAGATATGTTACAAGAAAATAAATTATTAGAATGAATAAGGTTTATGACAACATTCTGCCTTGCTTCTCACAGTCTTTTGGAAAAAATACAATCTGGACCTTTTTATGGGAGCACCAGGAGTCCTCCTCACTGATTACTTTAGGCACCACAGTTAATAGTATTGAAGTTCAGAAGGAGAAAAATTATTAAGAGGAAGCAGAACATTAAAATTTATATTGAAAAACATTTTCTTCCTCAAGTGCAGTGCAAATTCACCATGATTCAAATCTGACCACCAGCATCAAGGTGTTTGAAAGTTGTGTAATTTTCAATTCCAAGTTCCATAAGCAATCTTTATTTCTGAGCTAAATTTATCTTTTGATCCCATGCACCACAACCCAAAGCTTTAGGTCAATGGAAACCTTTTAATTGATTTCCTTTGCTGGTAAAACTGACAGCACCATTAACGTATCGTGAGTATTGGTGTTACTTGAACCGATTGTTTCAGAAGGGGAAGCAGCACTGGAAAATGCTCTGATGTCCTTCAAATGGGGCACTCAGACCCATTGGAAAAGCTACATTTTAATGACTTCATACAACCATATATTTTAAATGAAATATTCAGGGTACTTGATTTTAGCCTATCTGCAGGGGTAGCTCCCTAATTTCCACTTGGTAAAACAAAGCTGTTCTAATTTATTTGTACATGTATTGGCCGTGAAGGGAGAGCTCATGCAAGAAAAGTGTCATCTGAATTGTGCTTCTTCCCAGTGCAGGTCATCCTCCTGTGTTTACTTTGGATCACTCCAGTTTGCTTTACTGAGATGTGTCACTGCTTTCTCCTGGCATTACACCTGCTCACAAAAGTGACACACACAGGAAATGCCCTCCCACCACAGGCAGGACTCAACGATGTCTTGGAGCAGCAGGTCCCAAGTTGTGCCTCATGAGAGCAGTTCATGCAGTTTTGAGCCAGCCTAAGACAAACTGGGACACAATTCCACAATCCCAATTTTGAAATCACTTTTCACAGCACCTCAAACTTCAACTTGCACCTCTTCACTCCCCCCTTCCTCCTGTGGACCCTGAAGAAAATCTGTGAAATCAGTGTCAGCTCTGTAGAAGCCTACTGCAAGCTACAGGTCATACTAATGCACTCACTTTTTTCATATCCAAATACAAATGTAATTATTTTAATGCCCCATGGATGCTCAGGTGCCCATGCTGATGGTACTGAGCTGTACATCCCTGCAATTGTGCAGGATTTTTTTCCTCTTCTTAAATATGTGATGGGCTCAGTCTTGTCCAGCAGTGGGTCCTTCTTGGAGCCATCTGGCATTGACTCTGCAGAACGTGGGGGAAGCTTCCAGCAGCTTCTCCCAGAAGCCACTCCTGTAGTCCCATCACTACCAAAACCTGGCCACACAAATCCGATGCAGTCACCAGCATTATTCTCATACTGAATCCAAAACACAGCACTGTGCCAGCCACTAAGAGGAAAATTAACTCTATCCCAGCCAAAACCAGAACAGTATCCACCTCTTATTCTTTACTTTTACATCGTGACCAGGTCCAGCATTTTCCAGGTCATCCCAATTAATGGCGATCACCTTTTCTGTCCTTTGATATACACACACAGTGTTGGATTGTTGCAGGCTGAACCACCTCAAAGCCAGGCTTAATTCATCCCCAATCCATATTCAGTTTTCAGCTGCCAGTCTAACAGTGTTGTTGCAAAGAAATTCTCAGGCAAAAAAGAAATGAAAAATTAAATAAATTTGATCATTAAATTTCAGAGTATTTGTACAGAAGCCCAGCACGCAAAGAGCTGTCTTGGATTTTTCTGCAGGGAACGTCTCAAACTGAAGGGGCTGCACCAGTGGCCAAGCACACACCTCACCCAAAAAAGTCACTGCAGAGCCTCTCGCAGAGGTGCCTGAGGTGGGTTTGCTGCAAAGGTGGGATGCTGAATGTGAAGCCCCAACCAGCAGTTTGCTGCTTCAAAGCTGTACTTATGAACTACCTGAAGTGGCTGGCAGCGAGTGCATGTTGTGGGAAGGTATTTTTCCTTTCAAGGCCAATGTTTTGTCAGATCGGAGCTGTGGGGTTATGACCAGATACTGAACTGGGGTAACCAAAGAGAAAAGGTATAAAGATGAGCTCTTGGATATTGCCAAAACCCGTGATAAAATACCGAAGATGAGCAAAAGCTTTAAACTCCCAGCTTGAAGTGGAAAATATTTTAAGTTTCACATCTGCAAAACACTTTCTGTTTTAACATTGTCCTACCTCAGCCCTTCCCAAACCGTGTACAGTCAAAAGACAAAATAACTTAGCTGGGAAAAGAGCAATTACATGGGAAAGCAAGCGCTGCGAATACCACACATAGTCTTTAAAATGAAAACAAGCTAGGAAGAAGTTGCTTCCAAGAAAAACAAGGAATATGCGGAGTAACAGGTTAGTCTATGTTTTGAACAATGTGTGGGAGGAGGAAGTGGAGGGAAGATGGGGTATGTTATTTAAAATAAAGATGGCATCTACTTTCCCCCACATACTGCTCATGATGACAGGAAAGGAGTGCAGCACAGACTCCTTTCAGATAAAGTGGGGGACAAAAAGAAACTCCAGGCCCCTGTGAACTTTTATCTGATGCTTTTTTTTTTTTTTTTAATTGCAGATTGCCTGGATAAAATACAGATTTGCTATAAACCCAAAGGGAAGACTCCAGTGCAGAGTTTCCCAGAAGAGCCACAGCTGGGAGGGTCATCTGCAGATCTCTGGTCTGATCCCTGCTCAAACCAACTTTCAACTGGGGTGCTCAGAGCCTAGTCCAGTCAATTTATTAAAATCTGCCAGGGCAGCAATTTCACAGCCCCTCTGGACCCCTGCTGCCACACCATCCCCTCTAAGAACATTTTTTCCTACACTTTCCTGGCATTTCCCTCGCTGACTCCTGCACTTTCTCTGGGCATCCCTGAAGGACCTGGCACTGTCTCTTCCATAACCCCATTAAGAAACTGAAGACAGCACAAAGGTCTTCTCCTTTTTCTTCCTCCCCCTACACCACATGCTGCAGCCCCAATGCCGTGGCCCTTTGCTGGACCACCATGTCCCCAACTCTCTTGTACTGGGGGGCCCAGAACTGCTGATGTGTCTCACTGGTGCCAAGCAGAGGGGGAGGATGACTTCCCTTGAGCTGCTGGTGATCCTCAGAGTGCAGTCCAGCAATGAGTTAACTTTCATTTTAATGCAACTAACCCAGCACCAGCAAGGATGTAAAGGCAGGCAAGCACAGCAAGTCCAGCTGATCTCACTGCACTCACAGTTTCAGAACTGATAAAGCTACCTGAGCCCCAATCACTTTTAACACAGGTATCCCAAGCTGATTGAGAAAATGGGATTTTAATCACACAGGTTGTGACAATTGTAAGCAGTGAAGCATTTAAGCACCTTTACAAATGTAGGGCCATGTGCTGGTTTAGCTCTTCTCAGAGCTCTTCAGCACAGCTTCTCTGCAAAAGTCTGAAGTATCTGGTCTGAGGAGTGTCTGAGAATCTTGTCTCTCAGGAAATGCTGTTCAAGCCACAGAGACTTTGCTTTCAGTGGCACATAACAAATTAACTTACTGTTCTGTAGTGCATAGGGTTACTCTATCTGCAAAGTAGCAGAATGCACGAGTATTGCTTGTGGAAAAATACCAATACGGCAGAAATGCTAACCCATACTTTTCCGGAAGTCCTGAAAGGGTTTTGCTGAATGAAATTCTATAAAAGTTAATTAAATATAGTAAAATCTAAGAGTGTAACTCGTTACTGACCCCTGTTTAGCACATTCTGAATAAAATCTACTTTAACATGGTAGTGAAGGATAGGTATCTGCATTAGACTCACTGTAACAGATCTAAATGCTGTGAAAGCAGGGTAAGACATTTTCTGTTTTGCAAAGAGCTGTGGAAAGAGAAGAGTTATCAATTTAAACACCAATTAAAATCAGCACACCCTTTCCAAGAGGCTGTCTCTCCTGCCTTAGGAACAAAAGACCACGAGCACCCAAATGCAATTCCAGCCCAAGCCCAGTGCAATTCCTGCAAGGCTCTCGGAGCAGCAGGGTCATGGGTATTTTCTGTTAGCTCAAATATAGCATGGCCTCATTCCAAGCCTGTTCCTGAGGCACTGATGTGACCTTATCAAAAGGATTTTGCTGACTCCTGGAAGATTCCTTTATTTAATATTCTGTTGTACCTAGCTAGGACTTAAATAGTGCTGGCTGCGTAGATAAGTTGATTACAAAGTCCCAGGACAGCTTTGCTCTGCAGTCTAAATTGCTGCTATTCATGCAGCAGAGAGCTCTTCTCTGCATAGTCCATCAGCAGAATACTGCCAATATTTAAAGGCAATATTTAAACCTGTGTGGACTAGCAAGAAGAGCTTAAATGGATTTTAATTATTGTGAAGTTTGAACAAGAGGGAAGCATAAAAAGCATACTTGAACTTCAAGCAGTGATGAACAAATGTCCTTGAATAGATGTTTAGAGCCTTCTCTGAGTCTTTCAGAAACACTGACTCCTACTTTCAACCTCTTGATGGTGTTTTAGAGAGAAGCAAGGAGTGCAAAAGATACCATTTCAATTAACCTTCAGCAGCACTTCTGATAAACAAAAAGAAAAATCCTATATGGGCTTGTATTGCTGTGTTCTTGTACACAAGTCACAATGAAATGACTTGTTCTGATTAAAGCTGATGTTTTAAGAGAAATTCTGATGAAGAAAAACAAGAAGGTCCCTCTCTACTATTTAAAGTCACTGAAAACTATCAATACATTGCAGGAAACACATAGCCCAACACAGGTATATGCATCACCAATTCTGTACCTACATGGTCAGAGGAGATTTGCCAACAATTTATTGCTATTTTTTCTGTTCACAGACAGAAAACTCACTGTGGTCTGACAATCCAGCACCCTCTGTGGTAAGGTATTATCACTCTCTTTCCCCTGTAACTCTGCTCCCTTCCCACAGCCACTAACCCCTTGTGCAGACCAGGTTTGGTTTATTGACCAGCCCTGGGAAACTTCATTCAGTAAGAAAGTTTTAAAACTGAAGCATGTTCTCACTTCTGCTCATTTCTGAGTTTTAACAGTGTGTTGTTAGCACACAGGCTGCTGAAGAGGTAAAAGCTGTACCAAGTATAAAGCTGTATATAGTAAGTGCTCTGAGCCATGGAGGTTTGCTATGCCTTTCATATTTTTGCAGAGAAGCTCAAATATCCCCTTAATGGTCATTTGACTGGAAACACACATAATTTACCTCCATCCAACAAAGGTTGCTTTCCCTTCCTACAACAGGGCAAAGAAATATCAATTAAAAAACACAGGTGAAATTCTTTTTGGGGTCTACAGAACCTGTAACTCCTGAGTGACACCATGTCAGTGCCCACCTCCACCACACACCTCATGAACATCTCCAGCTGTTCTCAGGTCCTGGCACTGACGCCCAACCAATCTCAGGGAAACCACCCAGAAAACTCCCACTAATGTGGACACAGGATTCCTAAGCAAAGCTCAGGAGTGTGATTTCCATCCTCAGCCCTGTGTAGGTGCCCCTGAGGTGTCCATGGCCCTGCAGGGGTCACACCTGATGGCCAGCAAGTCAGAAACCCACAACACAAGGTCAGTGAAAGAGAGAACGAACAATTAGCACATGCCTCATCTGCACTTACTTCACTACCGCAGGGACAGAATGGGCCAAGCCCAGAGGTACCGTGTATCTTCCTGAAATAACATGAGCAATTTCTTACTTTTTCTTGATCTGGAGAAAAACTTGATGCCCCCAGGAGAGGTAGACGGGTTAGAATTGGGGGAAGACTCTTTGGAGGAGGACCTGAAGATCCCACTGAAGCTCATTCGGCGTGGGGAGCGTGGGGGAGACTCCTGGTAGGGGAAGGGGAACACTGTTTTGGGTGAGCCAGGACTGTGTTTGGATCTCACAGGGGCAGAAACAGGGCTGGAAGGTCGGTTCTGGAGCCCTTTTGAGAAAAGGCCTTTTGAAGGACTGCCGGCTGAGTAGCTTTCTTCCACCTGAGGAGGAGAGAAGAAGGAAGAAAAAAGAAAAATCACCATTAATTCAGTTCACGCCTCCAGGATCTCTGAACTTGTCTCAACAGAGCCAACTCCTGTTTGTTGGGGTGGTGGATTAGCCAGAGCTCACCCTCCCCAGCATCTGTCTCCACTGACACTCAGGTGTGTGTGTGTGCCCCCTCCCTGGCCTCATGCTGTGCCTGGCTCTTAAACACACCCTAAACCTCACAAAAACATTTCAAGGTGTGCACACACTTTGTTATCACACGTATAATGCAGGAATTTTTCTACTGCTTTTATTTGTGACTCATCCCTCTTCCTTCCTTGGACAAATGAAAGGTGACTGGCAATGAATATTTAAGGGAATGAATGATCGTGGTTAGGGAAGCACGGTGCCCCAAAGTCTTCCTCACGAATTTAAGCATCCACCTACTTAAATCTCCATCGCATGATGTGACTCAGCACAGCACACAAGTCCCCAAGTGCCTGACAGGCCTCCGTGACGCCAGCCACAGCCACAACTGTGGGATTGCACCTCCTACCCCAAAAATAGAGGAACCATTTTAGAGTGGTGACACTCCTGCTAATTACCTGAGCTGGGATATGACCTTTCTAACAGCTGTATCCCTGCTGGGACCTGTGCTGGCTTTCCAGCAGTGTAAATATCTGTGCACAGCACAGCTCTGCGCTGTGCGGGCTGGCCCAGTGAGGGGGAGAAAAGAACCCAGAAAAACAAACAAAAAAAAGAAGCTAAGATTAAATTCTCCCCCTCATACAATTAACAGAAGCTGACTCAAAACCTCTGTGGGATTTGTGTGTGCCTGGGCTGTATGTTGAGTTTATTTCCTTCTGGAGGCACAAAGGTATAAGGCTGCTATTTGTGGGTATAAGGCTGCTGTTTCAGCTGGGGGCATTTCTCATGAATGAAGGGCTCTGTTCCTGGCAGAAGGCAGCAGTGGGTTTCAGGTCACCAGGGAATGGTTAAGCCAAGGCCAAGGTGGATGTGCCACAGCCCCCTGCATCCCTGCTCCTCTCTGCCCAATTACTCAACACAAAGGAGGAAGGGACAGAGCACACAGCAACTCCTACCTGTGAAGATGCCTCCTGTGTGAGTCAGTCCAGTTTGATGTGGGCATTGCTGCCATGGGAGTCATTTTAGGGAAAAATAGCACCTTTCATTAGGATGATTTAGATGAAAGGAAACATCATAGGCGCGTGTGCTCTGCTTTGGGTCGGTGAAGGGCTTGTGTGTATGAACGCAGCTAAAAATGGTCAGCTGAGTTTAAAATCCATGCAAATAACTCCCCTTTCAAAATAATGTTTAGCCACAGCTCCAAAACACTTGTAGAAATATGTGCAAGCAGCATAATGGCCAAATAGCTGCTCCATCCATAACACAGAGTTCCACTTCTTGTAGTCCTTCCTGTCTCCTGCACAGGCACTTTGGACCAGCTCCTCTTTCCACTTGGGAAGGGACAGAGCTGGAGTGGGTCCCAATGTGTGAAACTGCAGAAAGGCCTGCAGAGATTAGTCTCCCTTTTGGGAAGGTTTTTAACCTAAAAGGCAAGGGGCACCTGGTCTGGGAGATGGACACAAATGGTGTGGGTCACTGGGAGGGGCACAGAGACATGCTGGCACAGCCCTGGTTAGATGATGAATTCTGCTCTGTGTTCCTCTGCACAGCACAGAGATGTCTGACAAGAGACAGCACAAGTTTTCATACCTGCATTCCTGTTTTTGACAGTGTGGGCAAAAACGTCTCAAACATATACCTGTCCTTTTACAGATGAATCAGGAGAGCAGTTGCCTTCAAGGGGATGTTTTTTAAAAAGATAAATCCACTCTAACTGAAGCAATAGCAACTACCAAAAGCAACAACAGACTCTGGACAGTCTCCACAAGAGAAGAAAAAAGCAGTGTTTCATGCTTAATGAAACAGGCTCAGGTTTGCCTCCCAGCTCTGTCACGAAGTCTATGTGCAGTCCTGAAAACTCATTCCAAATTACAAATTTATTCTGCCATGAGGACTGTATCTCCTTTATTCCCACTCTACATCCTTCAGCACTCAGACTTATCTCCTGGTGAGGATTTATCAAGAATAATAGGGCACAGTCCCTCAACTGAGAGCTGGAATAATAACCACACTATATGAAATTAATAAACAAATTGCACTTTTGTCATGGGTAAAATAGTCCCAAAGTGACAGCTTTCTCATAAAAGCTCATTAACTTTACTGAAATATCATCTGTAAATCATCTGAGACTACTTATGCCTTGTCCCCTTCACAACTACACAGTGCAAGAAACAACCAAGTAGTGCAGTGGCACCTCCTTTTGCATGGCAATTTAAACAGCTCTGCTGCCAAATCTACTGCCTGAAAGTGAGGAGAAAGAACATTTTCTAGCTTATTTTAATCATAATACAAATCTGCCACTGCTACTGTAGTTTAGGGGTGTTTCCAGGATGGTAAGTTCATTATAATTTTTCCTAAAGTGACAAGCCATGACATTTGTAAAGCCAAGGACCTCATTCTGGCACTGCCCTTAATGCTTCATGTTATCCTTTTTCTGCATGCTCCTTTGGTTGAAATGACACCCTGATAGGAGACACTTCAAAATGACCATGGTGTCCTTACATGCCAAAGCAATTTTAGAGATGTAAAACGTCAAACAACAATTTGTCAAAAAGGTCAGTATTCCCTTGTACATGCGTGTGAGACACAAAAGCAAATTGTTCTCAAATTCTGAGCAGAAGCAGTGGGGTGTTTTTATTTACTGCCATCACAACCAGGTGCCTTCTCTCCATTGTGCCAGGCAGATGAATTAATTAATTGTCAGAGCACCAGGGGCACACTGCTAAATACACATGTGCATGCTACCAAATTAAAGGAAATTACTGCATCGAATTCTTCCTCAGCCTGTTAATTACACAGAGGTTACACCCACCATCACGGTGGGTAAATATTTGTGATTTTGCTTGGGGAATTACAGCAGGATTGCTTGTTTAGAATATCATTTGTGGCTAATGGATGGCAAGGTTTAAAAGATGATTAGGTGCTTCTGAAAGTAAAATCAGCAGCAATAACAAAAGTTGTCAGAGCATATCCAGAAGTCATAAGGCAGCGTTCATTTTCATGATTCAGCTGGGAATGAAGAAGAATCTTTGCTGTGGAATAAGTCCCATCATCCCATGCAGACTCGGTGTGATAACTCTGGCAGTGATGCTAGAGGCAGGTTACACAGCTAGATCATTCATCAGCCTGTTCATGCTTTTTGGACTCATTTCCTGGGGCTATGATAGGCAGGTGGGCTGAAAACTCCCACATGTGCTTTGGAAAGAAAACTATTCCCCCAGCTGAGCTGTAGGAGCAAAATAAAAGTATTACACCCTGGCTTCTCACATTAGTAACCACTGTGAATCACTTTGTGTTGGTCCACGAGAAGCTGTAAAGTGAGAATGGCAGAAGTATGAAACACCTAAAACACAATATAAATGCACATGGGGATATGGCTCATTTTATCCCAGATAATTGGCCTCTTGGAGATAAGGAATCCAAACACACAATCCACGTACAATATTAATCAACGCACAAATAAGAGCTAATAAAAAAATAAATTGGAAAATTCTTCTAAGTACTAAGACTGTTCACCTAATTAAGAAAAACCAACCAACCAACAACAAAACACTTCCTGTGTTGGCTTTGTGCAGAGATTTTTGAGCTCTCTGCCCAACCCTGGACTCCTTAAACTTTAAAATTGGTTATGCTGGAGAGAAACCTCAGCCCCTGACCTTATGCTTGCAGAGAACAGTGGAGCTGGAATAGGGCTAAATTAGCAGCTCAGTGGTAGTGCCATTGTAACCCTACCCTCAGCCTGCAGCAATCTGCTCCCCAGGGAGGTGAAGCAACAGAGCAGGGCCCTGTGCTACATCAGATGTGCTGGTTCTAGTGACTGACTGCACTTGTTCAAGGCTAAACTGGTTGCCTTGCACAGCACTGATTAAATTCTCCTCTTTGAGCTGTAAGTTGCTATCGGTTTTCGTGCTTCGGAGCACAAAAGGATCCCCAGCTGGGGACCAGGGAGAGACTGTGCCCTGTAGCACACTCGAAGTGATCACAGGCATGTTTCTGAAATATATCCAGAACTGTCCACTGTTGAAAACAAAGCAACAAAACGAGACATGTCTCACAGTGCTTGGAATCTGGCAGACTTAGCATTCCATTTTTTGAGTGAAACATAAAGGGATAGTGTGGCACTTGCCCCAAGTCCAGCAGCTCTGGAAGATTTCTCTGCAAGGAGTAAGATTATGAAAGCTGCCCTTGTCATTTCACCTACATGATGGAATCTTTCTCTCTTCCTAATTTCTTTTTCCTTTCTCCTAGCCTACCGTTTGGCTCTGCAACAGGATTGTGCCCAAACCCTTCATCTTCAGGCCAAGAGAACACTCCCTGACCTCTTTTATTTATTGCTCGGGTTGACACACATCAAGTGAACAACCTTTTATCTTGTGCTGTTAAGAATTATCCACCTGGAAGGTCAACCAGGTCTTCCTGTATAAGATCCTTCCCTATGATTAAAAGAACACCTCTTGTTGCATCTTCAACAAATTTGGTTACTGTGCTTCTATTTTTTGTCTCAGCTTTACTGGAAAGGACCCAGGAGCGAAGCTGGGGAAACACCACCGGTTCCATCCCTCCATCCAGCACTCATCCTTTCAATACCAATCTTTTCCTTCATCTATTTTGTTACCTGGCCTGCAATTCTTCACCTTATTTTACAAGAAATATTGAAGTGCATGACACTTAATCACTACCATATGATAATCCCCAGTGCAATGGGCTAAGATATCAAACCATTCATATTTCACCACAAACTGGTCTCTTGTCATCCTCACACCACCCATCTCAGCCCTGCCACAGGCAGAAATTTTCCCAACATTGTTATTTTCATTCCTTTGCTTTATATTGGAAATCTGATCCCTCTTTTTTTGCCAAATAAAGTCCTCTCTAAGAAGACATTTCTGGTCCCAACCTTAGAATTTAAGGAGCACTGAGCTGCAGGGAAGAGAAGTGTCCTGCCAAAGCTACATGCCCACAAAAATGAATGAGCTCTGCTGAGAAGACCCTGATCATGGACAGGCAGAGACTGTGTTGGAAATCCAGGCATTGCCTGTGCCCCTGCCACAGCACCTCTTCACAGCCATCCCCTCTGCTCTCCTGCCAAGGGTGCTCCAGCAACAGATCCTTGATTGAGCACACAGCCTTCTCCAGAGGATGCTCTCTCTGAAAATTTTCTGGCTCTGGTTCAGTTTGTGGTGAATTCAGTTTCATTTCTTGGAACAGGCTGAAAAAATAATCTGTCGAGTACAAATGGGCTCAATCGAAATGGTTTTTCAAAATGCTTCTGAATTTAAGTGAAAGGTATAAAATGCTCCTGAGCTCTGTTCCCTTTTTCTCCAACTCTGAACAGTGAGGACGTTTATGGAGCACTATGGAGTTGTGTTTGCTTTTACAACAGTGAGTTATTTGACCTTTATTTTGCATCTTCACTTCAAAATTTTTTGAAAGGCAAGTAACAGAAAAGGAATTACCTCCCACCATCCTTGACAGGGACAGTAAACACAATTAGAGACAATACACCAGATAGACGTCTGCACTTGTTTCCTGCCCTTCCACTGAATCCCAACAAAAAAGCCCTTTGATAAAGTTAATTGGATGATTCTCTCATTCTGCTGGAATAAAAGAGCTCACAGAGACACAAGAGCTGACTTCATTAGACTGAAAGGTAATGAAGGACTTGCACTCCCAGTGTTCACATTCACCACCACCGCTCCCCCTCGCTCTGCATGAGCTGTAACAATGGAGATGACATCGTATCTCACAGGGTCAGAGATGTCACTTCCCAAAACTGAAGTACAATGACACTTCCCCAGATTAAAATACCATGGGATGAGGCTGGCTGCTCTGGCAGGCTCTGAGAGCTCTGCACTGCTGCACACATGGTCAGGGGAAGGTTTCCAGCAGTGAGCAGGGCTGCTCAAAGACAGAAGCAGGCATCAGGAAAGGTGAAAGCAGGGCTGGCTCCCTGTCCAGTTCCTAATCCCTAACTAAATTTATTTTAAAGCAGTGGATGGGGAGGAGCTGTGCACATCACAGAGCAGTGGTTGTCCTGCATGCCCTTGCCCTGAGGCTCCCTGCACCCACTGCAGGTGCCCTATGCCAAGGCCATGGCACCATCCAGGACTTGCTCCCCATCTTCACTGCTCATAAAAAATGGACAATTAAAAGCCTGCGGAAAAAAAAAATAAATCCAAAGGAGATTTATTTTCCAATGAAGGAGGAAGGTGGGGCTGAAAATGTTTTGTTTTTTTTTTTTTTAAATTCTCCTCCCTATTCCAGGGGTTGCTTGTGCCATTCCTATGAGTCACTGGACAAAACAAAAACAATTCTGGGACCAGTAGCAGGACAAAACACTCCTTGGAGTCCTTCAATATTGGAGTCACTCCTCCAATAGTCTGATCCCAGTTCACCAACACTTCCCTGCTATTGCTGATAGCAGAACAGTGAGTTAGTGCCAAACGAAGTCATAACAAAACCTTCACTTTTGCTCTGTTCCTTCATTTGTACATCCGGAACCCAAACTAATCCCTTAACCACTGAGTCACATCCAGAATCCACGAACAGCTGATTACCTACAGCTAGTCTCAAAATCTAACCCAGGCTTTGTGAAAGACTTCCCAAACAGTCTGTGTTAGATGCACCTCGGTGTAACTGATCACAAGTTGGTCAAATCGAGATGGACTGTTTGTTTGCAAAATGTGTTTTAAGTGAGTCATGTCATTCTGCATCAGTCTTTTGCTCAGAATTGACCACTCTCTCCCCTCTCATTTTTGTATGAACCACAAATTGTACCAGTAATGAGTCTGTCTATCTTTCAAGCCACTGATAAGGTATGATATAGTACAGCAACAGAATGTTTTGTCTGCCTAGAAACAAAATTTTCACTGGTGAGTCTCCATTTATTTTAGCAGCCAGGTTTTTATTCATTTACTAGGTTTCATGTTTATTCAGTCTCATTCCAATTTCTTAAATCAAAATGACTTGTGCTACTTTTCCATATATGTGACACCAACGCTATGGCATTTCTCAACTAAATTTATAATTCATTTAAACCCCCACGTTTGTTCAGTAAGAACCATTTACAATTAATTTCAATCCAAATGAGTCTATTATAATAGCATTATTAACTAGCCAACATTAGCTATTTCATTGTTTTGCTCAAGACTAATGTTTGACAAACCTGTACATTATCCTAATTGCAAACATCATAAATATTAACACAGTAATTGCTTTTTTTGCAGTCTTTTGAAACTTCATCTCTGCTCCATGATTTATTCACAATCAACACTTGGCAGAGAAAGCTCTGCCACTTCATTCAAGAGTGTTTTATCAGAGTTGTTTGGATCTAATTTTAAAATATCTTACTTTAACAGCTTGTGCTTTAAAGACACTTATCCTATTAATAGGATGGATCCACCTGTGTCATCTAACATAAACATCTCACCAACTTTCTCCCCACACAGAGAAAAGAATTTTTAATGCACACTTCTTTTCCAAGCTTTTGTCTATATTTTTATGACAATTCTGTTATTTCCATAAAGAAATGGATCAATATTATTCTTCAAACTTCTTTTCTTCCTCCGCCTCCCTCCTCCATCTATAATGTGCTAGCTGGCTCCCCATGGACAAATTTCCTGTGTAAATTTTTTTTTTCTTTGATCATTCACAACCCTGGGCTTTCAGTTGAAGGCAATGGTTATCAGTTTCCTGTAATTTCCACACCTTATCCTTTAACCTACATTTGAGATGAAAGATCTATAAACATTCAAGGTGTTAAGACCTCTAGAATTGATAGAGCCATTTGGGTGCAGAGGGGCACTCATCCCTGGCTGCTGCCCCACCACACTCTACCAGAATGATTTTCTGAATCATGCTCCCAGTCACTCATGATTTTCCAGGTCTCCAAACTGCCCCTCTTCCACTGTCTTTTCCCAGGCTGAGGAAATGAAGTAAATCTGATTGCTTTTCAGCTCTGGTTTATCCTTGTCTGTATTTCTGTCTTTAATGATCCCATAAGGTCCTTGTGCAGGAAGGATTTAAGATATTTCTGGAGAGTCCCACCTTTGAGCATGGGGCAGTCAGCAATACCAGTTGCTTTGGACAAAGCCACGCACACAAGTGTTAAGACATTTTGTCTGGCAATAACAAGGGCAAAAATATCTGTCACAGGCACCTTTGTCCATCACACCATGCCAAACACTTCCACACAAGATCCTTCACACTATTATATTCTCCGTCTTCAAAAGAGGAGGGTGAAAACTATCCCTATCCTCTTCCTGCCATTAGTCATAAAGGAAAGAAGAAACATCATTTATAATAGTAGACATATTAATAAGAAGTGATTGAAGTTAAACTTCAGGAAATGTGTGTCACTTCACCACTGCTGCCAAAAAATTCCTACGTGAACCTGAACAAATAATCCTAGACTTGAATTTCCTAGCTGTGTAATGAGGATTGTTGTCACAGGATAATGATTGAGAGACACTTGCATGGTAAACTGCTGAGGGTTTCTGTGAAAAATGTTAATTCAGTTTCTAAAAGCCTTTCAAAAAGAACAGGAGAATTAAATTAATGGCAGCTTGGAAAGATGGGTTGTGAACTACTCTTGATCTATAGTCCAGGTGACAGAAGAGTTAAGTGCAGGAAGAGAGGCATCCCTGATGAATTGCCTGTCTCCAACATGACAAGTGAAGGGAAAAAGCCAAACTACTGATGAAATAACGACTTTTAATAGACAAAAGTTACTCACCATACGGTGATTTCAAACTTGAACTAAGAAAAACCCTCTTCCTTGACAAGGAAGAGCAGCTCTTTTTTATGTATTAGCAGTAGGGACTGGCAAAGTTTTAGAATTAAATAAATTCTGCAGTCTGATGCTACTCATCATTCACTAGCAGCAAAAATCCCACACTTCACAGTGAAGAAAACAATATATAGGATGATATGTGTGGTAATGGATTTTAAAAGATGATTTTTTTTTTATCAGAAGTGGGGCACTGCCAGGTCATTTCTTACCATTTTGTTGCATGTGTTGAACAGAGCTCCAAGGATAATAGCAGGAAAAAACTCTGGGTCTTACACACTCAAAAAGGTCAATCAAAACTACAATTTCAGATATTAAGCCCCAGTTCCATGGTTATTCCAAAGTGAGTTGCACTTCCATAAGCAGAACTTGCCCCAGCATTTACCAATGCTACAAAAAAATGGCAACTATTGAAATGTTCTTCCAATTCTCCCAAGGCATGAACTCATCAAAGGCCAGGTGGTTATCAGTCAAAGGTTGGACTCAATAATCTCAGAGGTCTTTTCCAACCTAAATAATTCTGTGCTTTTGTGAAAAGAGAGTCCTGAGAACAGGTAAAAGAAAATTATAGCATTCAGGAATGGTAGAGTGGAAGTCAGTAAACAGTATCATGTAATTCTGCACATCAGTGCAATTAGACTTGGCACATTATTTCCTTGTGACTGAGATTCATGCATCTTTCTCACCTATCTTTGTGGCAAGAAGGTGATAAATAGAAAAATCAAGTTTTAGCCAGAAACTCCTGCCTTCTTCCAGCATGACTGCCCCTTCCAAGAACATCACAAAGTTCACTTTATTCAAACCCTCCAAACAGGTACCTTTTGGTAGCACTGTATATTTTAGCTTCCCTGGCATCTACAAGAGTTCCTCAGCATCAGCAACTCCCACCTCAGTCTAGAAGGTCCAACACAGAAAAGTAGGAGGCCAATGTTATAAACATGTTCAGTTATTGATGGATTGCAGAAATCCTTAAAACATCTGGCCTTAGCTGCGAGGTGCAAAAGAATAGAAACTCATGCTGTCAACAGAGCTAAGTTATTACTGTTCTAGATGCAGATCAGCTTCACTAAGGAGATATTTATTGCTTTGCCTGCCTTGAACTAAATCTGCAGACTCTCTGTCACATGGCTTGTAGCAGGTTTAATGGTCATGGAGGTCCACAACCTTGTAAATACTGTGACAAGTCAACCTCGTCTGCTGTGCAGCCAAAGATGGGCTTTTGGGGTTGTCTATGGGTTGGAGGAGAATCCCTCTTTGCCAAGCCTGGAACGTGGCTGGCAGGAGGCTTATATTTAGCAGACCAGCCTGTACTTCAGTGCTTTGTGAAAATGAGGAGGCCAGGACCTGAAGACGACAGATCCCACCCACCATTTTTATTGCTTTGAGAATTGTGTGGGCGCTGTATAACCATCCCTAATGTCACCCATTGAATGTGCTCCCCTGCTCATTTGTAAAGCAAGCCAGCTCTGTGACTACCCTGGCTTCATTTAATAGCATCAGAAAGACAAATTGATGCCTCCAGAAGGATAAACCTGAGTTAATCCCACATCGAGGAGGAACCTTGCTACTTTGTTCACGTGAAGGCTCTACCACGATGGCTTCAGCAAATGAAGGCAGTTCATTTTTCCAGTGCCAGGGAGATCAAGGACAGTGAACCGTTAAAGCCTCCGCAGACAGCGAGCAACCACCAGGAGGCAATTCCAGTGAGCAGTCACAGGTACCTCTTTGGGCAGTGCATATTTCTGCAGCAACACCTCTTGTAAGATGACTATATTCCTGAGAAAACAGCTGTGCAACATCACCTCACTGATTTACAGCTGTGTCACACACAACACCTGCAGTATTTACAACAACACCACCAGCAGCTTGCATCCTGTACAGGTTATACTGCACAAGCACCATCATGGTGAGGTCTGCAAAAACCACTGGATTTGCCTTAGTGCACCACTCCAAACAGCGCAATGGTATGGCAGGGAAGATGAAAACCCCAGGCTTTTTTTAGCCTAAGAAATTGTGTTTACCACCAAGGGATTCAAGCACTGCAAAGATGGGGAAGCTCTGGATATATCCTACCTTGCGAGAAGCATTCTTGTCTGCGCTCTCCACATCACCGTCCAAGAATGGCATGGCAAACGAGCTGAGATCCTGCAAGGACAGAGAAGAAAAACTGATGTCTTTTATTAATGCCTTCTTCCTTCCATCAGCCCATCCCATGACTGAAGCCCACAGATCTATTTCCAGAGTGCCCACTGCTTAACCCATAGTAAGGGGAAGCAGTAACACAGGCTCTGGTCGTTCTCCTCAGCTGTGAAACAATGTCAGGTGTGAGTTACAAGTGAACAGGGAGCCCTCAGCGGCACCTGCACCACATCACCATCAAAAACCACCTCTACAGCCAAAGCCAAAAGTCCTGTGTTACAACTTCCAAGGGGAGGTACCAAAGCCCTACAGAAAAACTGGTAGGAAATTATAGTTTAAACACATCCACTTGCTCAGCAAATGCCTATCTTGCCTTTAGTGGGATGCATGATCTTAAAGAGTATTTATGGCAATAAACACAACCTGAATGAAAGTATGTCAATGTTCTGAGAAATACGTAACTTCTGAAAAAAAGAGAAAACTGACATAGTGCTCAGGGAGGAAATAACTGATTCACTTGCACAAATGAGAGAGGAGCACCCAATTCTGCAGGACAAAAGACAACAAAGCCATAAGAAAAGCACACATGCTCATTTTTAACTAACAAAAACAAACTGCAATTATATTCCACCTCCTGCCGTCTGTTCTGTTTATGATACTTCATGTTCCAGCCACAGGGTTTTTAGAGCTCCTCTCTGCATGCATAAGGAAATTATGTTAGTGTCAAGTTTAGCATCTGTTTGATCAGAAAAGTACATAATGAGCAATTCCATGACCAGAAGCATGAGGGTGCCTAATGCTGTGTGCTGAAGAACTGAGTCTTGGGTCTTAAATGGTGTTCTAAATGTCAGGAATACCTCCCCAACACAAAACCTCCCAGATGTGAGGCATCACCCTTTCCATGTAATGATTCAGTGCTTCTCAACCACCACATCTGCATCCATTTAAAAGAGTTCAAAATATAAATAAATAGCAACTTCACATAAACCTAATTTGTGATCAAACAGAGCTTAATTAAAAATTAGCACCATCCTTGAAGTCTGCAGGGCTTGCTTGTCTTCAGAATTCAGAGCAGCCACAGGTCTAATCACATTGCTTTGTGTAATCATACTGAATTCAAAATATGCTCAAAAAAATGTGTGTAACTCAGGCATAATTCTTACAAGTGTTTGAAAATATTCTGGTTACATAACAAACAACAAAAATAAGGAACAAAATATTGAATTACTGGAACTGAAACACATGGGAGTAATTCATGCCAAGTTGAAAAGGGAAAAAAAAAAGCAACAGCCAGGCTTGGCCAAGCTGGCCCCAAATCATTAGGCCCCAGACAAATGTATTCCTGACAAATTCATCTGCTCTCAGCCCTATCTCTGCACATTCAATGGGAACTATCTACAAAGGCTCAACTGTGTAACACCTCCCTCTTGCCTGGGCATCTGTTTTTCACATCACCTTTGTTTGAAAATAAAAACGTAAGGAAACATCTCAAAACCAAAGGAAAAGGCAATTTATTTGGTTTAGGTTTTCACTCTTATCAAGATTTGACTGATGCTGAACCAGGCACTGCAGTTAAAATTACTTACTCCATACTAAAATTATTCAGCCTTAAATGGCATTTATAAACACCATCAATAAAGAGATTATCATTATTATTACTACTTCATATATTACTGCAGGACTTAAGTGAAGAATCTCTGTGAAGATGTGTAGGAGCCTAATGAAAGTCACACAAAAACACATCCCCTTGTGTTTAATTTAGCCAAAGGATTTACCAACATTTTCCTCTACCAATCTTCAGTAGTGCAGAAGCTGGAATCTGATGTGTGCTATGTCATTTTCCATGGAACAAATTAAGAAAATAACCCCTTTTGAGCTCCACATATTAGCACCCCTGTATTACTGCCTGGTGTAGCTTCCAGGGAGAAAACCAGCTGTTTAGGAAGGCTGGAGACTGGCTGGAAGAAACTGGGTTTGAGGGGACACATATCTCATAATCAGGGTTGAAAAAGCTGTCCAGAAAATCTAGAACTGCTAGGAATGAAAGCAAAACATCTTATTTGAGCAGAAACCTTCAAAACCAGGAGGGGATAGGTAGACACAACTATTTTTCTAGGAGCTAAATTTCAGTTCTCAGTTACAATTCCAAGTTTAAAGCCACATATATATTAAGGTCTGAAGTCTAAAAGTATCATGAAACCCAGACGATGGCTCTATTCTGATTTGTAACTCTCAGATATCATGGAGATACTGCGACTTCATCTGTCTTTACATCCAGAACAAATCTCTACCTGTAAACAGAAATAACTGGAGCTGGAGCTTTCTGGGCAGCATGAGACCTTTCTTTGTTAATACAGCACTGCAGAAGATTTCAAAGTGGGTAATAATTGTACTTTTATTCCTGTGAAAAAGTCTATAATTGTAACTGCTACCCAACAATTTTTTCGTCTCTCATGGGATTCTATATATGGAGGCATGCATTCACAGAAGGAAAAAAATACATATATCAAATGCCAGGCTACAAATGCCACTCTCTCAACTCCAATCTGTTGGTTAAGCAAGGAAATATCAGGGGCTTATTTTCCCTTTATGAGTATTTCTGCAGAATACAGATAGATATCAATTTCTTTCTTGTGTTCCTCTTAATCCAGAAACACACGTGATGATGCAGTCGATGATGCAGTAACTCTTAAAAAAAATTAAAAATACAAACTGCTCCAAAAGTGTTGCAAAACACCACAGAGCTCTGGACAGACCAATGGCGCAGCCCTTGCCCTTGTCTCAGATCTGACTGCTCTGATGTGATGCCAACAGATACACACTGAAGGTTCGCTCTGCCAGTAACCAGGGACTGAAGCTGTTCTTAGACAGCTTTCCTGCTCTCCAGCTCTGCTTTACTCCACTTGGAATAAGTGCTCTGGACAACCACATGGTTCTGCAGAGACATCTTCTTAAAACTTCCATCAAAGGCACACAGTGACGTCCTGGTAGGAGGAGGAGTCCTTCAGACTGCAGAGCGCTGGCTGAAGAACGAACAGCATCGTGCCCTGTATCCATCAGTCCTGCATTGTATCCTTGGACAGACAACTTCTGTAGAGACCACAGTCTGTGATCACCCCTGTAAGGAGCAAAAGCAGGTCCTAGTGCTGCTAACCTGGAATTAAGAGTATGAAAAGTCTGTTCTGGAAGTTTCATTAGCTTGCCTGTCATGCTTGTGCCCCTTAGTCAGTCCTTCCATCGCTCTGCACCATCTGACGGCCAGACATCACCCCTGCCATCCCGTTAGAAAAAATGACCTCTTGAGCACTTTCGGTTTACTTGACAGCCACAAAACTGTCTCAGATTTATTTTGTTTTCAATCCACTTTTATTTACAAGAAGTTGTCATGGCAGCTCCTGTTATATTCACACAGCCCCAGGGACAGCAAAGCTGTCCCTGGAGGACAGCAGAGCTGTGACACAGCAGAACCACGGCTCAGTGCTCCTCTTACCCCTCAGGCTCCCTCCTGGGGAGGGAAATCTCCCACAACACCTACTCAACAGGTGATTTTCCAATGCAAGTCAGGATTATTCTGTCTGCATTTGCACTTACCTCCTCTACCACTTTTTTCCCTATTTCCCCTGGGGAAACAACAGATATCTGGAAGGTTACAAATTCTTCACAGGAATTTCTCCTCCAAAGGTGAGACTAACACTAGCATGATTCTGGTCAGGTTACCGCTACATCTAGAGGGTGATTGTTCTTAATTCCAGTTCCTTTTCCTTCAATAGCTCTTATATCAGAATATTTGGGATTATGTGAAAAGAACTAAGAATAAAATTTTTGTTCTTTGATATCCTGGGAAAACAAAGAAGCTTTTCTCAGAACTGTTTTGGAGAATAGGAAGGAGAACCACATTTGAGGATGCAGAAAGAAAATGTATTGGCTGGCATAGCACAGACAAATAGCAGGAGAAGGATCTGGTTAGCCAAGCCATTTTGCACCTTTTCCAGCCAGTTTCACTGTTTCTTTCCTTACTGGGGCGAATTTCTGCCAAAAAGCCTTGCCCAGACACACTGGTCTGGAGGCTGCTGCAGTTGGAGACCTTGGTGTCAGAAGAAGGCTTCCAGTAATTCTGTTGCAGAGGCTGCACACTTAAATAACAGACCACTAAAGCCTTGAATCCAGTAAACAAAACAGAATAAACAGGATTCTTGTTGTATTATTATTTAGTTTCAAGGCTACTTTGCCAGCCAGGCTGATAAAGCTTCTCTGCAAGGGCTGAAGCCAAAGAGCCAGCAAGGGCTGGGGCGTGCTGTGACTGACAGGCCAGAGACCAATTTCCAACGTATTTTGGGTGGAAGTAGAACCTTTTTATGGCCCCACTCGACAGTGGTCCAAAATTTCAGGGCTCGGTATCAAAAGAATATTTCACAAACAGCTCCCTGCTGGCATCTTGTGCAACCGTCTGTTCAAACACGAGGAATGACTGCGAACAACACGGGGGTGTGAAATCTGTGCCCACACTGGTGGGTCCCCATGACCATGGTCTACTCTTTGGCCACGTTTCAGAGGTTACCTCAGATCAGAAGAGCTTCATGGCAGCCCCATAACCAACCTCTGCTGAAAGCCTGGGTTTCCCAGCTACAAAAAACTTCAGAGTGCTAGTGTGGGTAGCATCACGCAGTCCTGACTAGGGATGGTGTCACCTTTGAGGCATTATTTTTCTGCCTCACTAAGTCCTATATATGTGCTAGGATTGCACCAAATTTAAGGATGTGAAATGCCTGCCAGACATTACAGTTTCTTTTTACAACATAACTCAAGCAGAAGGTGACACTTTACTAAGGCAGCTTTTCAATATGGGGAGACAGCTCCTTTAATAAAATAAACAAAGAAAACAACATACAGAGGAATTAAGCTGAGTGCTGACAAGAGCTCTGATCTCATAAAAAATTGCTAAAAGCTGCATTCCTCAGCATCACACCTTAACAAAGTCTCCTCCTCTGCTGGTATTGAGCTATGAGCACTTCAAGTATCCTCCCAAGGACAAAGAAGGTCGGGATTTTTATTAACATCAGCTGTGAACAGTTTCTTTCATTGCACTCTGCACACCAGCAGATTTTTTTTAGATCAACCTTGAATTCGTACCTATTACAAGCCTATGTACAACTCTGAATAGAAAATATGCTATATATGCTAATAGCCTGTGAGCAGAATCCACAGTTTGATCTCTGTGGAATAGAGGGCATAGTTTGGTAGCTCTGCTTGAATAGAAAATTGTCTTTTTCTGAGAACAATCCTATCTAGAAGCCTTTGGGGATTTATAACAAATCACTCAATTATTGCACAAGGAAAGATTCAAAACTGACATACAGAGGAGTTTCTGTCCTTTTGTTATTGTTGTTTTGATATACCAGTTATAGTAAAGTATAATAAGATTTGCTACATTCCTTTATTCCTTTAGGAGTAGGTTGCTCATTGCTTTGCTTTTCTCACTCCCCCATGCCATCTAGACTGTAGCATGTATTTTGGAGAGAGATCTATAAGTTGTACTGTGAGACTGAGGATGCTGGTGACTAAGTCTGGGGATGACTCAATGGGAGTGGGCAGGAACAGATGTACAAAGCTGGTTGGATTTGTGCAAGCCAGCTTTGTACTGCACAAGGCTATTCCAATTTATTTGTTTGCTATTACTTTTAAGGCTATTTGTATTTAAAAAACAAAAAAGTGTAGGTCTGGAGAGTTTGAGATGGTAGAAGTGAGCTATAGAGGCTTGATTGGTGAGGCTGTACCTTGAATCCTGTGCTCAGTTTTGGGCCCCTCCCTACAAGAAAGACACTGAGGTGCTGGAGAGTGTCCAGAAAATGGCAAGGGAGCTGGGGAAGGGTCTGGAATACAAATCCTATAAGGAGTAGCTGAGGGAGCTGGGGAAGTTTAGCCTGGAGCAAAAGAGGCTCAGGGGAGACCTTATCATTCTCTACAACTCCCTGAAAGGAGCCAGGTGGGGGTCAGTCTCTTCTCCCAAAACAAGAAAATGGAAATGGTGGAGATGGCAGATTAGCAGTGAACTCAATTATCTTAGAGGCTTCTCCCCATCTTAATGATTCTATGATTTTGTCCACAGTATGAAGATGCCAAAGCCAGCACAGTCCAGTATCACTGGTGACTGTGCAGGACCAGCTGTGTGCACTTCAAGGTGGACACAGCATCAGCTTCGAAATAACAGAGAGGAAGTCACCCTAATGACACACCTGGAACAAATGGGAAATATTCAGTCCCAAAGAAGCATAATCTAAAAGGCTAGGGAGTAATGGCTGACTGAAATCTAATCCAGATCTCAGTAGGTGAGAATCTCCATCCATCAGGTGATTATTCAATGTTCTATATAAAAAAACTCACGTATGAAAACTTTGCATAAGAAAACCAGCCTATGTGCAATTTAACAGCATTTCTTTCAGCTGCAACAAGAAATGGACATGGTCCTAAAGAGCTACTGAAGCCACTTCCACCCTGTTCTCACCACAGGTCCTCCAGCTTGGATTGCCACCACTTGGGCAGGAAAAGCTGCTAAAACTAAGAATTTCAAAGGGAAAGGGTTAAAAAGAGCCATGAAACAATAAGTCCTTGATATTTCCCTGAAAACAGCTGTCTTCCAAGCTGTTCTTCCTGAGTTATCCTGATCATGGGATACTGGCAGCCTCCAGCATACCCTTCTTCATTTCTGAACCTCTTGACTGATCCTGACAGGCATTAATCTCCAGCAGTCTACAGCAAATTCACCTTTTTGGTTTCTGAGGCTGTAGACAAGATCCACCAACAAAAACTTTCAAGAGAGCACAGATTGGTTTTTGTGTTATTCTCAATCTCACACTTAAATCACTAGAATGCATTCCTATGTTTGCAGAAAAAAATCAAGTTTTCTTTCAAGCCTTGTGCTCTCCTGCCAGGAAACCCCACCTGGTGGGGTATCTCACTGGTGATTCAGCCTTTGCAGAGGAGCTGAGCACAGCCAGCCTGGGGTGGGATGGAATCTCTCCTGCCTGGAGCCCCATCGTGTTTATGATATCCAGAGAGCTCAGGGCTGGATGGAAATGCTGTGGTGGAGGGTGCTGCTCTCCACCTCATCAGTAAGATCTCAGAGGCACTCTGACAAAGCCTGACTACGATCCCCAAGCACACGGCAGCCTGGTTCGTCAGCTCCTTCACACCACGAACCACACAGCAGTGACTGGCAGCGTGTTTATTACAACAGCAGATGGACAACCGAGCCAACGTGCAAATAACGAAATGTCACTGAAAAAAAAAGGAGAGAGAGAGAGAAAGTGAGAGCACAGCAGAGAAAGCATGTCAGGGAGGAAACCAAAATTCTCAATAGTCCCTGTGGCACCAGCACAGTGCACATATAAACCCATTATTAAGTGCTATTCCTGGGTGCTCAGCCAAAGACAACCTTTCTCCGGCGAGACAATTCCTTCAAGTACCCACAGTGAAGAAACACAAGGTAAAAGCAGAAGATAACACACCTCAGTCCTGGAAAATGTGGTCAGGTGAGTGATGAGGGAACTAAGAAACGAAGACACACGACTGTAAGGAAGGACTGCAGGAGACTGGAAATGTTACCCTTTGGATGGTACACACTCAGTGCCAATAAAAGTGCTTTCCAATACTTATGAGGTTGTCTTACATAAATGAGACACAGGATCCCAATATATTTGCAGGGAAAAGCCAGCATTTGATACAAAACACCACTTCAGCCACAGTGAAACAGCAGAACTGCAGGAAAGAAAAGATCATTTTGCCATAATGTAATGAAAACACTTGAGACGCTGCAGCACAGGAGCAAACAATCTGAAAGGGATTCAGTCCTGAGGCTTACTAAGTCCTCTCTACACTTCAGCTACTTTAAAAGTCACTGTGTTTTGCATTTTTTATGTTTTCCCCTCACTCTCCATTGGCCAAATCTCTTCAAAAACCATTTCCTCAAGGAAGATTAAACCAAAACAGAATCAGAACTGAAAGTCCCCAGCTGATGGCCTTATCTGAGAAGGACTTGCAGGGTTCTCCCTTGCATATATATGACTAAAAAAGTGACATTCACAACAGGCAAAAAATCTCTGCCATAAATACTTGAACTGCAACTACTGTTTCCAGTTCATTGAATTTAGGAAGACCGCTGCCTGTTGCCTCCTCTTTCCAATCTTGTCAGTCAATAACCGTGAATAATCTTGAAAATTAGAAGAAAGCTTACAGCTGGAAAGCCAGACAAGTGACGGACCTGCTCTGATCTAGTAGTCCCTCAATT
>VZTJ01003051.1:652701-669235 GCA_013397795.1 Orthonyx spaldingii
AAAAAAAAAAAAAAAAATAAAAAAAAAAAAAAAAAAAAAAAAAAAAAAAAAAGGTGGGAAAAAAGCAGAAGCAAAGAGGAAATTAGGAAGAACAAGATGACTCTGTGCTTCATGTGCTGAAGACCCGAATGGGAGGTCAAAGGGGGACAGGACACAGAGTCCATGATGAGGAAAGATTCCCCTCTTGATGCTTTCCTGACACATTTACCTACATCATTCTGCAGCTACAGAGAACAACTTCACATCTATAAAGTTTACAGACACTTTGCTACAGCTTTTCTTACACCTTTAGCACCACATGTAAAAGGAGACCAATGAATACAATATGCTTTATTTCATAAGCCAAACCAGTGTTTTCTTTTCTCAAAAGAATGGATGTCTTCATTCATCACCCTCTGAACTCTTTATTTACAGGTGCATTTTGCTGAAGCTGGCAACATAAAATGACCTCAAGGACACAAGAAAGCTCAGATTCTCAGAGACAACCCAGAAAACTTTATCACACTCATAGTACAGTATTCTGCCCAAATCAGCCTGCATGTCCTTTAGTCCACCCCTGACAGTGAGCTAAGAGATGCTGAGATTTTGTGCCATTCCTGGGTTTTCAGTTAGCAGTGACATCAAATACTAATAAATTACAATACATCACTCATCCTGTGGGAATCCAAAGCACTTCACAAACTGCATATATCCAGTCCAGAATATCTTCATGAGTGAACTTCAGTGATGAGACTTTCATTGCCTGCTCTGGCTTTCTGCATTAGCTCTGGGAAGGCATTAAGGATAAGACATGTGTCCCTAGTCATCCACCCCACACTTTCTGTCCAGCCTAGAGAGAAGGGGAAAGCCAGCATCTCCGATGGGCAATGTGCTCCTGTTTCCTGGGTATGGGAGAGGCTGGACAACTTGCTTAAACGTTGGAGGATTCAACATTAGATAAATGAACCCTGCATCTTACCTCTCCCTCTTTACTGCCTATAAAGTGGGAATACATCATTTTTTTCTTTTTCCCCCTCTATTTAGAAAGCAAGCTGTCCAAACAAGGGGCTGCCTCTTACTACGGAGTACACGGCACTGCCGAGCGTGGTTTACTCCAGCTCCTTCCCGCAGCTCCACACACCGGTACCGGCGTAGCCATGACAACCCCCGGCTCAGGGAGGATGCTCCATCCCCGCAGGAGGCTGAGCAAACACTCCGGGCTGGGCTGCAGGAGCCAGCCGGGCTGATTTCAGCCCAGCATCAGTCCCAGCTTTGCTCGCTGTCGAGACACGCTCGGGGCATCCCTGCAGTGGGAGCACAATGAGGCCCCAAGCTCTGTGGGCACTTCCAAGTGTTCCTAAGATCACTTTTTCTCTGCACAGCTTTGGCTGCTGTGCAGAAAACAGGGTTAGCTCTCTGGCAGGGTGAGTGCTCAGTGGAGTGCGATGAAAGAACCACCGTGTCCAACTAAAAAACCCCAGAATTTAAATTTTAAGAAAACAGGCCAGCAATACAACTTCTGAGAAAAGCAAAGAATTGGCAATGTCCAAGGGATAGTAAATCTCACACTTCTGGACCTACCCACACTAAGCCCTGGTCACTTGTTAAAGTCTGTCTCAAGGGATGTGCTTCAAAAAGTATCACAGTTCTGTTCAGAAGAAGGTGTTAGAAGACACATATCTCTAGAAGAAATATGGATAAAATACTTGCCCATCTGGAAAATCTTGTGAACAATGAGACAAACAGAAGAACACAACAAAGGGATTACTCACTCACACTAGAAATAACCACCACAGAAAATAAATTTTTGCAGTTTGGAAATAATCCTCACATGCAAAGGGAAGGGAAGAAATGACACATACACAGGGTTCTTTCCTAATTATTGTACATGTAGTACTAAAATTTTGAGGAAGATATTTCCCCCAAGTAAACTTCAGGCTTCTTTCAAGAACTATGACTTCATTAATTATTTTTTTTTTCAGAAATTGTTCCTAGTTTAGATCCAGTGCAGGGAAGAAAACCTTACAAATGAGCCATATAAAATTCTGACTCCTTTAGAAGGAGTCTTCTGATTAGCCATCTTATTATTCTTCATGAGTCCATTTAAGCACCACAATTACAATGGACCAACCTGAACATGCTGTGGAGAAGGGACAGGCAAACACACGCTCAGGGAAACTCAACTGGAAACTTAAGCTCGTTATCCACCTATGCCAAAAGTCCTTCTGCCCTCTGCAATGGCTCTGAAACCCAGCAGGCACTGGTGAGCTGAAACAGGCAAATCTGCATTTGATTTGGCTGACAGTTTGTGCATCAAAATGTGTCGAGAAGCATTTGATCCTGCTTGGGGAGTGTGGGAAACATTTCCAACTTAGCAGGACACCCCGGCCACGGTGACAGATGGGCAGAGTACGAGCCTGGCGCGGGAGAGGCCATTTTAGAACTGGCTGTTGCTCCAAGCCATGTGGCAGACAGTCCAAACCCATTTGTCACAAAAAAAATAAAGCTCACAGTGGAATTACCAAACCAAGGCTCAGGGAGAGCCCCTGCCTGCAGCTCAGCCTGGCACGGACACCCACCCTGCCAAGGAGCATCACTGAAAACCTCCCATGAGATTAATGAGCACCCAAGAAGGAAACAAAACTAAGCAAAACACAACCAAGGTTTTGTTGGGTTTTTGTTTTTTTTTTTTTTCCCCTCAAGACAAATTAAATCCACAAGCAGGAAATTTTGATTCAGCATAACAGTTTTATTTTTCATTACTACCAAAAATTAGGCTCATGCCAGTAATATGGCCCTAAAAAATATTGGGTATTTTTTTCTCATCAGGAACATTAATTTCTGTCTATATGTACTGAACAAATGCACAACTGTTAGTATATATTGACATCAAGTTTTATTAGCACTTATTTTGAGGTCTATTAGAAATGGAAGTTGAACTTAGAACCACAATCAGGGACTAGAAATCATTCAATGTCTATTAGGAAAGTGGCTCTTACATCAGCACAAAAAGGGGAACTTTATCAAAATATACATCAGTTCTAAAAGCAAAGGCACTGGCACCTCCACTGAGAAGCAGAAACAAACTCCCCTGGTGACCATGTCCTCCCAGATGTAGATGTGACAGAGTTCAACTCACAGGGCATCACTGTTTTTACACACATAGAAAACATGCTCTCATGTCGGGCAATGCAGATGGAAAACATATATAATCACATGTGCATACAGACATGTAACAAGCTCTTACAGCTTTTTAGCTGCCATTCATTTTAAATTTAAGATGATTAAATATTTCTTGTCTTCAAGTCAGCTTGTCACTGGCCCTACTTGGGTGGCCAAACAGCCTGGAATGACAGGAGCATTTTCTCCTCCTGATGGAAACCCGATGGCTCTTGGCTGCCTGAAGCAAACTCTGGTTACAGGTGATTTCCATCAACTCTGTGTTGTGCCTTTAAAGATTTGCAACAATATTGCATTTTATTCTCCTAGTTTCTTCTTGATGAATGTCAGACATCCTTGTACAGATTGATGGGGTGGATTTGGGGGGTGGGTGAGGTTTTTTTTATTTCAAACTGGGCCATTTAAAAAAAATAAATACATTTTTATTTCACTCCCAATAATAAGAATCGACTAAACTGAAGTACAACCAAGTCTTCTTTTGCTGGGTTTCCCACTGCCTGCCTTTGAATTGAGGGCTGGCCCCTTGTCAGCAGGATCCATTTCATTCTGCTGCCCATCGTTCCCTCTCCCATCAGATAATCCTGCCCCCCAGGCTCCCAACTGCAGCAGCTCCAGCTTCCTCACACCTCCCAGTGCTGCTCAAAGGCAGCGCCGCCCCTGCTCTCCATCCCCTCCTGGACTCACGACAGGCGACAGAGCTGATGGTGAAATCTCTTCCCCAAAGGCTGACACCCTCATCTCTCCTGTGGCCCGCAACACAGTGAACAACAAGCAAAACACACAAGATGCTGGCAAAATAGCCTGCATCTTATAGTGGATTAAATTTCATTTGCTATTCACCATCATCCCACTGAAGGAGGATCTTTAAACCCTCCAGGCTGCGATCCCAGGATGGAGCCGCCTCATCCGTTTTGGACATTCATTATCTCCCGGATCCATTAATTGCAGCGCAAATTGCATGCGTTCAGCATTAATTCTGGTAGTGAAAAGGCAAAAATGCAAGGAGGAACACATGAAGCCGGCAATACACCTCTTTATCCTGACAAACCTCATCAAATATCAAATTAAAATCATTAAGCAAAACAGCAGTTCCTGAAAACCTGTGATTTGGGGTTGCAGTGACTAGCCACGGCAATTAGTTGCTCAGCAGTTCAGGAGGCTCTGACATGAGCAGTAGGAGAAACCAAGCATTGCAGGATGCAGAGATCAGATGGTTTTAGGCTGAAAATAAATGAACACCCCCCAAATGATAATCTCTCTTTCCAAAACATTAACGAAAAGTTATGCAAGGGAAAAAAAAAAAAATAACAACCCCAAACCCAAGCTACATTCTTTAACTAGATAAAAGAACATTTTGTTCAGCCTGGGAGTATCTATTGTAATTAAATGCTCTAAAAACAGGACAACAGCCCCGTGCCAGTCATGCATACAAAAGAGACAAAACATGACGAAAAAACCAAAATACCTAAGAACCATGCATTTCTTACACAGCCTGAAGAATTCCTGCCTCTCGGCAGAGTCCTGCAGTGCACTCGGGCATCCACCTAAATGAATGCAAAACCTATTCTCCCCCGCTAAGACAAATAAATTTAATAATAAAAAATAATCAAATCCAGAGAAACCCCGAGACAATCGAGCCCCCGCTCTGACTTACAGCTCTGAAAAATCCTGCAGTCTGGCTGGAAACGTCCATCGAAGAACTGCATTGAGAGCTTTTCCCTAAAGGCAAGCGCATTTAAACATCTCGGGCTCTGCTACTGGAGCCGATGCTGCAACAGATGGGGACCAGGGCTGGGTGTGTTCGTGCCTCCCATCGCGGCACGGCGAGGGGACGGCTGGCAGCAGCGGGGGTACCGCAGGAGAAGGCAGGCGGGCGGGCTTCTCCCCTCCCCGGCTGCGGGCTCCCTGCCAAAAGCGCTTCGGGCATCGCGGCGAGGTTCGATTCCCCGCCTGCAGAACCTGCCACGCCAACCGGGGCGGGGGCCGGCGGCGCTCGGACAGGTAATTCAGCACCGTTCTGGGAGCATTAGCGGGATGTTCAGGGTGCACAGGGGAAGTCGGAGGGTTCAAATAACCGCAGGCGTTTTTAATGCGGTGTTAAGAGGGGGAAAAAAGATCCCGTTTTCAATAGCAGAAGTTTCAGATGACTGAGGCTGCGTCTGCATCAGTATCGAATACCTGGGGAAAGGCAGCACAGAGCAGAAAATGCATTTTTAAGGCTGGCGTCTCTGCTGCTCCATAACAGCCCTATTCCCCGCTTAACCACAGCTCCACTTTGTAGTTTTGCTGCACAAAAGTCACATTATTTCTCTGGGCTTAAGTTTTCCCATCTGCAGCATGAACAGGGGATGACTTGGCTGACTTTTAAATTTATTATAAAGACCTCACTGGGAAAATAAAGTGCCTGAACACAAAGTATAGCCATCAAAAGTATCACCATCCAAAAAAGAGAAAATATAATAGATATTTCGAAAGGGCACCACATGAGCAAGTGCTTAGCAGAGCAATGCAAACTCTCCCAGTAGGAGCTGAGGGATGGTGGGGATCTGAATTTTCTTCTTCATCCACAAGACAAATTCCTCTTTACAACCACATTCAGCTTTGATTACTCCGCCAACCAGTCCCACAGTGTCCTTGACTGGCAATGAAATCATTCCCCAGACTATGGGGACACATCCTTGGCCAAGATGCTATCGAAGGCTGGCTCAGATGAGGACACCTCTGGTAGAACAAAGCAAAAGAAAGCAAAAGGCAGAAAGGTCATCCCTGCAGCTTCCAATACTTGAACAGAGGCACCAAAACACCATGGCCTGAACTGACACCTCTCTGGAGAAACAGGTGGCCAGGTCCTGAGCCACGGAGCATTGCCAATCCTTTCTTGGTCACCTCAAATTACCATTTGTGACGATCTATTGAAATACTCTCTAAGATGGAGGGTTTGCTTTAATGAATGACTCCAGGTCACTAAATCATTAAAGGGCCTACCCATCACTCTCAGTCTATTTAACCCATTCATTGGAGGATGCTGCACCCTTTTGCAAGTGGGTGCAGCCAACACCGCCCTTAATTCTGTCTACATCAAATAATCAATATCACTGAGGCAGGGCAGTACCTCTTCTTCAGCAGCAGAAGAGATGAGATCCAGTTGACACCCCTCGTGTGCCAGGCAGACAGCACATCCCAGGAACCACCCACTGCTCTCCCTTCCTTCAGTGTGCTAGGTGCCTCGGATAACACAAGCCCCTTGGGAGCAAAAAAACTGGAAATGGTACATAGTGTTCACTCACAAATGGCAGCCATTACTTGAATAATTTCAAGACAAGATCACTGTCAGCTCTTTTTAACACATAAATGAACAAATATTTAGTGTTTAGAAGGTTTTTCCCCAGCTAAATGAATATTTTATGCATGCAGAATGTACAAATAGTTTAGGAAAATAAACAAGCTTCCTCTTAAATTCTGTTTAAGGGGTACAAGATAAACCAGTCAACCAGCTGGAGCAAGCAAAACACATTTTATCTCTCCTCCTTGAGCTGTAGAGGAAAGGAAGGAATCTGCGGCTGACCTAGAGAGGGTAAAAGGGAAGATTGGATTTATATTTGAATAGAAAGAGTTCTCCTGCAAAGCACAGTTCAGGTCAAATGCTTCTCTGTATAGTTGACTTCTAAGGATTATTCTGATTAGCAATCAGATCAAATAAAAAGGGGCATTAACAGCCAGGAAAATGTCCCATATCCCTAAATTATCCCTTTCAAATCACTCACAGGGCTCAGTTTGATGTAGCCAACTTCAAGAATCATCCAGACTTATTAAAGTGGTTTTTAAAAAAATTAATCTTAAAACTGTTTCTGGTCTCAAAGTCTGATTGGCACAAACTCTCCCTCAAAAACACGCCTCTTCCTCCCCCACCTTTGGATAAGGAGTATGAAACAGATTGCACAACTACATCTCAGATAAGCAGAACAGTTAATGGTTTAGATACCATTTCATAAATATTTGCTGAACTAGTTTTTGGATTCTGTCCAGTTTCTGACAACCATTAAAAACATTGAATAATTTGCCATTTTCTTTCACCCTTCTGGGATGAAAAATAGGCAGGGAGGTTTTATTGCTATCATTTCTTACCATTATTTAATGACTACTCGCATTTATGTTGATGTGCCCTGCCAAAGAAGCCTGAGTCACTTTTGAATCTACAGGCCTGAGGTGTCCAAGTCACATTTATGTAAATATTTATATATTCTTTATTAAATATTCCCATACTGAATACCTGGGCTCGTATGTGGCTGTGTAAGCAAGTGGTGAAGATCTGAGAGAAACCAACTGATTTGTGAATAAATACCTTGTTTCACATTGGGATTTCAAGTGCCTGTGCTCTGTCAGAGATGCTGAGCCTCAGTGACCAAGAGCAGCAGTGAGTCAGTGCACACCATCTAGCACAAGATGCTGCATAATATGGGAAACCACACAAATAAAGTTATTTAGTGATGTTGCCAACCCCATATTTTATCGACAAGTTCTAGGAGTCTCTATGAACAGGGATCCAAAATTCCAGCCATTTACTTGCTTCCTTATATATTAAGAACAATTCAGAAGGTTCCAGAAAATTCTTATATAATCAACTTTTCATAGCAATAGATTTTTCAGATATTTTCTTCTTTTTTTCCAATTTTTACGTCCTTGCATTTCAAGCTCAGCAGTCATTACTCATTTTACAAATATATGTCTTTAAAAAAAAGTTCCTTTTAGAGCACTTCTAGATCACACACATATTTGGACTGACTGTAGGATTCTCACACTTTACCAGGCAGTAACGCTGGAGGGAAAATAAATCCCCCAAACCTGCTTGTGCCCTGGACTGTGAATCACACACTCACTTATAGCCCAAAGACCAAACTCAGAGGAAAGCAGATTTACAACTGCCACATTTTCACCAGCATAAAGCTACAGAATTGCTTGCCCAACTGAAACAGACACTGTTGCACTGGTTTGTTTTTCCATTTGAAGAGTTCAATGACTCTGGTTTTCAAAAATTCAGAGCCAGACCCCTCAATCAGCTTCAGATTCGACTGCACATAATTCCTGCACAATTTCCTTGAACTGTTCCAAAACACCAACTTTATTTCATCTTTTTGGTCCAAGTACAAGCCTAAAGTGTCATAAATTTCTAACTGGCAGTACAGCAACCTTCCACAGTTTCCCAGAGGAGACTGAAAATGCCTGGCTATTAGTTGTTGTTATTTATATTCCATAATTTTCCACAAAGATCTGGTGGTTTTGTAAGTACTACATAAATTAGGTGAGTTCATGGGGCCAGCTTCCATCATAGTTCCCTTTTCCTTAGGAGGCAAACAGTCCCTTGAAATCAATGGAGGTTCTGTCTGTGAAGATATCACTTCAGAACACAGCAGATTTAGCAGTTATTGAAGTGCATGGTGAGCCAGAGCTCTGCAGGGCAGGGCCTTTGTCCAGTGTGTAATTAAGAAAGATCTTCCGTATTTTTACAATCAACACAGCCATCATATTCATGGTTGCCCTATCCCCACTCCTACTGAACATGAGGAGCAGCAACCAAAAGCAGCACACAATATAGATGTGCAGCCTGCAGCCAGGAAACCAAAGCACCTGGGGAATGCTCAGATGAGAGAAGCAACTCCTTGAAGGGCAGGGAAAGCCCCAGCAGCAGCTGGGAGACCAGCAGAGCCCAAGGTGCAAATGAAGCAAAGAGAAAAAAATCCTGAACTGCATCATAAACCACCCCAGCTCTTAGTAGAACACCCAAAGTAGTCTCTCAGGAGTTGATGTCTGGCAAAGGGCAGCTGTGATCTGCAAGAGCTGGAAAAGGAGTACAAGGAAAAAAAGCATTAAGCCCCAAGAATAAGAGGTAGGGATGAACTGTGGAGTCCAGCCCCCCAAATCAGGCAAAACTGCAAAGCAGGTGATGGAGGTGGTACAAAATGGAAAGAGAGAGGAGCAGAGAAAAATATCCCATGACAAACAAAATCCACAATTTACTCCTTCTTTCATCTCAAACAGCCACAGTTTTTTCCTTGCAATTTTTCAGCATGATGTACCAAGCAATGAACCAAGCAGCTGGGATTCCTGACTCACTGCTGACAAGCCAGAAGGAGAACATCCATGTGAGAAACATCAAACCCCAGTGAGCAATCACCCATCTCTCCCGGGGGAGGGAGCACCCTGCCAGCCTCTGCAATGAAGATGGATCACACTGCACCAGGGATGCCTCAGCCAGCTCGGGTACTAAAAGCAGGAATGCTGCATTCTCAAATCTCTGTGCCTAGTTCTTCAGCAGGACTCACATAGAGGGGTTTTTCCCTCTGTATTTGCATATACTCCCAAATGCCAACGACATTGAAATGATGAGGAGTTCACACAAAGGCAGCACTGGAGGCTGCACAACAGCAAAACCTATTTTTGTGAGCCCTGCTCCACATGGACCCCACTGCCCTTCCCACTTGGTGTCCCTGTCTACAGCTCACAGATGGAGCCTCTTTCCTGGATCATGGTGGGGAGGAGGAGGGTGGAGACCCTTCTGGAGAGGTGCCAGTGCAGAGCTGTGCTGTGTCTGGTGTCAGTGGAGGTCTTCGGGTGCCTGGGGAGAATTACAAAGTCGGAGCTAAGACACAATGTTCAACAACTCAGGGATTGAAGGACCAGTACTTTGGACTATAATCCTCTGTGGTGTGGGTGAAGCCCCTGAGATGTCCTGGTCTCTGAGAATGAATAAACCAGAGAGCAAAATTAATGCCAGGCACTTGGTGGTGACTCGGTGACCCCTCACTCAGCCTCGCCCGAGGGATTCAGAGGGGCTGGGACACTGGTATCAGGGATTCTCTGGGAGGTTTTGGATCAGTAGCAATTGGTGATTCAGGACAATCTGATTTATACGACATCAGCCAGCTCAGAGCCCCCACAGCTTTTGTTCTCTACAGAGGCACTGAATTTTGAGTTTTGAAAGACACAGCATGGGTCTGATCTTGCTTCTACTGTATCCCTTAAGGGCTTGGATTAGAAACACCCTTCGTGGGCCAGAAACAGTCCCACAAGACAACAGAAGAATGATACTGCAGCAACCAGAAATTGGAGAAAACCACAGGAAAGTAGGATCTGGTGAGTTATGGGTAAGAACTCCAACCACAGGCTTCAGCATAAAACCCTTGTATATCTGTGTGCAAAGGCTATTGAGATCTATGAAAATGTGAATTCTGCAATATGACTTTCAGCTTCACTGGTCCCATAGTGGGATCCCTAAGGACCAGCACTTCCATGAGGACACAGCAGTGGCAACGTGGATGAATGGAGATGCCTCAGCTCTGCTGCTGCCTCCTCGATCTCTCTGCCTTTGGGCTGCTCTGTGCTCCCTCCCTTGGCAACATGCACTGCTCCTGGGGGCTGTGGCAGCAACAGGAATGGGGGAGTCAGTGCCAAAAAGGCCAGGGGAATAGGGTGGGAAAATGAGGCAGGAAGGAGAAAAAAGGGGATACTAATTAGCTGCACATAAACCCAGCCACACCTGAGCGGTCTGTAATACTTTCAGACTGGTTTAGAGATTGTGGCTAAGTACATCTAATGCTACAGCACATCTGCAGCTCTCAGGAGAGCACTAATTATTTACCCAAAAGAAAACATCCCGCTACAACAACATCACAGCACACCCATCCAGGAATTAAGATGCTCTTGCACGTTCACAGCCTGTTTTATTTTCTTTCAACCTCATGACTTAGGTTCCTCTGCTGAGGACTGTCGTGCTGGATGTTGAGGTATTTCTTTGAAGTTGTCCCCATGCCTGCAGGGCCCAGGTGAATTGCCCACGTCCTCACATCTTTGCACAGCCTGGCTGGGGACAGCATGTTCTTCATGTCGGGGATTCTGGGCTTTCTAAGGCACCTTGTGCACGTAGCAACTTTGCTCTATGTAGGTTTTACCTTTTGTAGGTGTGCAATAAATAGTAACCATTAACTCTGAATTGAAGCAAAGGCCCACCTAGAAAAGGATAAAGTGGCTGTCTACATACAGGAATGAACAGTTAAAATGTCATCAAAGGTTTAGAAGCTGAAGTACAAAGATCTCTGCTGGTATCAACTGGCTGTTAAAAAAAAAAAAAAAGTAGGTAAGAGCACCTTGCAGCATTTAAAGTAGGTCAGCATTGCCAGAAAAGAAATACTTTTAAATACATCGTGATGCAGAAACCTGACATGAAGTTACAAATTCACCAGAAGGAATTCGTCAGCTTAACCAAAAAAGAAGTAAATGAGCTTATCCACTCAATTTAATTTAGAGACATGCAGCAGTTGGGGCTGAATGTAATGGGTATGAACCACATCAACATTTGCAGACTGGCATGAACTATTCCTGTTTAGGAATAGTTACCTCCACAGCATTACACTGATTCCTACTGGAATGAGCCGTCAAACTTTCAGACTGTAACTAGAGACGATCACAGAGATTTCTGGAATACAGATGGACCATTTGCCTGAGAACTGCTTCATCTGGTGGCTGCCCAGCTCTCAGGGAAGATGCTCCACAGGGCTGGTGTTGAGCAGAAATGTCACATGGGGCTGGTGTCAGGGCAGAAATGTCACACAGGGTGTGTGGTGGCCGTGGCACCGGCTCCTCTCCGCTGGTGCTGCAGCTCAGGGACCCTCCCAGCAGAGCCACGTCCCCCCCCCCAAAGGATGCAAAGCCCCACTGTTCCATTGTGGCATCCACAAGCACAGTGGGAGTCCTGTGGTAACGAGCTCTCAAACAGAGCCATCCATGATAAAAGTTCAGTGTTTATTTAACTGCCAGAGGCAATTCTGGATCTGGGATGCACCCAGTGAGAGTGTGGTTATTTTAAGATCAAATATTTGATTACCACCACAGGGACTTACTTACAAAAAACCAAAAACCAAACAACAACAACAACAAAACTCCAAGTAAGAGCGTACACAAGTTTCGGTTTTACTTCCTAATTTTGTCATGTAAACAATAATTTAAAATATTCTACCCACACCGGAAAGGGAAGTGTGCTCTCAAAGTCTCTCACCACAGTCAACGGCACTTTAAATACATCCTGGAAACAAAATTTGCCTAAAGAAAAGTGAACGCAATATGATTTTAAAGAACCCAACTAATAAAGAACGAACAAAAAATTTAAAGAATCAAATACAAGTACAAATGATCATGTCAGAAGAAACACTTCCATTTCTTCAGCATTCTGGTTTTGATTTGTCTTTTTTGTCTGTTTGGGTTGGGTTTTTTAAAGGTAAGACAACATTGCACACAAAGCAACCACTAAGGCTTATATATAAAACATGCTTTTTCCACTTAAGAGGTTCATGAAATAATTTAAAAGGGGAAGTCTTTTAAAGGCTATAACCGTTACACTGTACGAAAAAAGGCTATAAACTGTCAGTCAATTAATTTTACTCATAGCCCGACGCTGATTAATAAAAGCAATAATGTGTGTGAATATTTGTACACCTATTTGAAAAAATATGCACACACATGTATGTATAAATACAGAGCCATACATAAAAACTACTGTTGCAGGTGAATAATTTTAGTTCTTCCCACTTTCCATGGCCTCCCTGTTACATCTGTATTTGAAATGATGAAGGATGACTTCGTGGTTGAGGTTGGCAGGGTATCCACATTCTATTCCCAACAGATAAATTCCAGCAAGCCCTGAAGACTGATGGGTCTTTTCTCTCAATCAAATCCTGGCTAGGTTTGTTTAGGAAGAGTTAAATTTTAATTTTTTTAAACATAATTTCAGCATTTCGTAGAACTGGAAGAAAAATTAATGATTTTAAAAAAAAACTTGGTACATTTGACACAATATTAACCTAGACCCACAAATAAAATAGCAACAACAACTACAACCTACACACAAAGCATCACTTGTTTGATTCTTCACACTGAAGTTGTCTTCCACAGACACCTGGGCTTCCAGACCTGCTACAAATGCCCCAGATTCCACTGGGGGCAGCACCACAAGCCCCAGAACTGTTTTGGGGAGATTCTATGAATGATGCTGCAAAATTTATTGCAACCAGAATATTAATTATGTCATATCAATTTAAAAGATCAACTAATTTGATCCAAGTCACAGAACAGTCCAAGTTGGAAAGGACCTCAAAAGATCATCCTGATCAACCTTTCATGGAAGGGGAGCTGGGATGAGATTATCCAGCACCCTGTCCAGTCACATCTTGGAAACCTCCTGCAAAGCCCAATTCCATACCTCAAAATACCACATTTATACAGAGTTTGTTTTAATCATTATGTTACAGTGCTGCATTGGGTAACATAAGTCCAGAAGCTTTCGAGCTGACAGAAATCCCCCTGTGAGTGCCCAACCACCTCCCTCCAGCTGTCAGCACCAGAGCAGCTTCTGAACAGGAACACGTCCCATAAACAGCAGGAGCATCTGTTTTGAAGGTTGGAGACGGAAATCTTGTTTTTTGGTGACATTCAGTAATTCAAAGCACATTCTTATGTGTTTCATAAAATGTCTTTTTCCTTTTCTAGTACTTTTACATATTTTTCACAAGTGGGAACAGGCATGGTGGATGTGGGTCCCAGTCCCAATCTCTGAGTTGATTCCCCACATGGTCCTGAGCAAAACTGTGCTTTGCTATGGCAGGTCTAATGAGATCTAACAGACCTAATATAAGATCTAATAATACCTCCACTGATTTATCAGTGAGAATCACTTTTTCACATCAAGCTGTGCAGCCACATTTGCAAAATGCAGGAGTATTAGTTTAGAACAAGCAGGTATGACCACAACTCTTCTTTTTTTGTATTTATTATGAAAAGGAAAAATCATTAATGGCTGTTCTAAAAGCTATTCTGCTTTCATTTCTCCCCTCCTGGCTGTTTTTTTGTTTCATTAGATTATACTTTATTCAGAGATACCACCTTTTAACAGAACATCACACAGTAACAAGCATGATTTAGTGAAATTATGACATAAAGATAATAATATGGCATTAAATAAGGAAGCACCGAGAAACCTGAGAAATCATTTGGCCACAACACCAGCATTAAGCATGACAAAGAGCAGCTTTGGATCTTGATCAACAAACAGCCAGTGGTTGAGGGCTTTGCAAACAATTCCAGAAAGGCTTTCAACCTTGTCCTTGCTGTTGGATACCTCTGCAGTGCTCCTGCCAAAGATAATTTTCCTCTAAAGTCCAGTAATATATTCTGAAAAGAGAGTTTTATTTACTTTAGGATATGTTAATTACTATTTGTATGTGTTATTAGCAGCATTTCTTAAGAATGCACAAGTTGTCAGCTATTTTGGAAGAAAAAAAGGGAGGAATCGCAGCTACAAAATCCTCCTGGGTTTACCCCCTCCTAGCACTTGAAATGAAAACATTATGAGTGTGGCATAATATACCCATTACAATGTCCTAAAATAGAATAAATATTTCCATCCACGTACAGCTCAAGATATTTGTTTCTCCAGGACCACTGCCTCTCTTGATTGCAGAGAGCTTTTGAAAACAGATTTCTCAGTCCCTCAGCTTTCCACTCTAATGCTTCTGAAATATGCCCATTTAACAAGCTGCAGGAGGACTTCAGGGACCTCCTGCTGAAACTCTGACAGCACACAGACATGTAGAATAAACGGGCTTCCACCTCAGCTGAAGCTTTTTTGCAAAAGGTTTTTCCATACAGAGTTCATTCCTTGGTGTTAAGAGTCTGATTACCTCTCTTCAGAGCATCAGTACAGATTTCCACTGGAAGTTTATCAGCAGACACTGTTTCTGGGAAAGGAATAAGAGAAACAGATCTAATGTGAACTTTGCAATGCAGCCTTTCATTGCCTTTGGAAGCTGGGCTATGAAGTCAGATTTTTGTGTAATACACTGACAACATCTCGAGCATCAGTAGATATAGAGCTAATCTGGTTTATTTACTCTAAGGTGGGAAGAAGGGAAGCAGAAAGCATGTGGAAGAAGAAAATTAAACCCCTACAACTGCGTGGAAAACACCATTTCAAATGCTAGATTTCAAGATCACGGAAGTGACCACTGACTGGAACTATATTTAAATGCATTATGAAGCTCAATACTGCACTTATTTTTAGGCAAGAATAATAACTATTCCCCTTTCTTCTGCACAAACTTATTCCTAACAGGCATCCTGTCCAAAGAGTGATCCAGGGCAACTCCTAACATTGACAGGAGCACAGTACAGGGTTATATGGCTGCCTACAGGAACACTTATGTTTTCCTACCACCAAAGACATATTAGCAGTGCATTTCCAGGATGGAGCTTCCTTGCCCAGGTCCAAGCCCAACATATACTCCAGTCCCTGCTGATCCAGATGTGGTGTCAGACTCTAGATTACATTCCAGATGAAAGGCAGTCCAGCCAGTATCCCTCAAAATGTCTTAGCCTTAGCCTGTCTGTGATAATTTTAGCTGTGGTCTTCCAAGCCACAGCTTGCCCAGAGAAGTGCTTCAGAACCACCCAGGCAAAACTGAGCACCAGCAACATCCACTAGTTTATGACATGCTAACCTTTCTGAATCCATCTCTCACTTCAATTTTACAAAAATTAAGAGGTTTATCCAACTTAGTGTTAGAGTTTGAGCTTCATGTACTGAAAGGACAAGCATATTGTTCTTGCATGATCTGATTATTGGATCACTGGGAGAAGAAAAGGTGATTCACATGCTCGAGGTTAAAACAAATGGAGGTGTTCAGGACAGAAAGGATTTCCTCTCCTTCCTTCCTTCCTTCCTGCCCCAACGTGAAAGTGCTTTCTTTGGCAGTTTTTCATCTTTTTTATGTGTGGTCCTGTTTTCAGGGCCACCTCAGAAAATCGTCTAACAAATTCTTCCTGCTGGGAAAGTAAATTTCAAAATAAAAAGCTGCTAGCAATCTTGATTACTCCAGTCTCTTTCCTGCAGCACATTATGGTGGTGGCTTTTGATTTCAGTGACACTCTGCTGGAAGCTGTGACGTGCTCTGGACTGTAGAGGGTCCCTGCATATCGGGTGTAATAAATGTTCTGTAGATCCTTGTAGCATGAAACTTTTGGAGATGGCAACTACCAGTGCTGACAGACGAGCACCTCCTGGAAAGGACTGGTGTCATCCACATGGAACAAAACGCAAACACAGCACTTCAGGGATGTATCTCCAAGTTTCTGTCTCTCACAAACGTCGCCGCACACACCCGCACCAACACGCTCATGGCAACCCGTGCCACTGCACACAGATCTTTTTGAGACATTCAATTTGTTGTCCTAAGCAACCACCAGATCAGCTTGTTCCTCCAGATGTAACCGCAAACATTCAGCAGCTTAGGCAAAGCTCTCTGGCCAATTTCACATCTTTTTTTTTTTTTTT
>VZTJ01003051.1:669258-682091 GCA_013397795.1 Orthonyx spaldingii
TGTCCCTTTTTTTTTTTTTTTTTTTTTTTTTTTTTTTTTTTTTTTTTTTTTTCATTGAGGAAATGAGGTAACAGGACAATGCAGAGCAGTCCATACTGATCTCACCCCACTGCTAAATTTCTTGAGTTTATGAAAATCACTAAGAGGCAGTTTCTGTGCCGGCTACTCAGAAAGCTGCACAGCAAGTCAGTACCTCTAACACATTACAAAACTAGTTGTAAAGTCATAAGCTTGATGTATGGCTTCTGCTACAGCCACATGCTCAAAACAAGGATTGCATCTGAATCTAGTATTTTGCAATTGCTATTTTAACAACCTGTTTTAAGTTGCCTTCAAGCCTTGCCAAGCTGTAATGAGAAAGAGCAGAAATTTTCCAAAGCTGCGTCTGCCCAAAGAGGAACTATCTGAGAAAACTTCAGCCAAAATATTTAAGCCATTCCTAAGACATGTTGCAGAGAATATTTCTGTACAAAAACCAATTTTCTGGTGAATTTTAGAGGGAGATTTCTAGCTCCTCCTTGGTTTGGGTCTAAGAGTTATGACTTGGCAGGACAGACTGCAAATTAAACTACTTTATGCAGGGAATTTCACACACTGATGATGCACTGGCAGCAGTGGGACTGAAAAACTGACATCCTTGAAATAAGAGGAGAGGAAATGTGGGAGATAATGTAGCCAGACTAACTAGTAAGCAGCTGTGGTGTCTGGGAATATCTCAAAAAGAGCAAGAGATTGAGAGGTAGAGGACAGAATCTAGTACTTGCTGAACAAGGAGAAATTGAGTTCAGACATCCACAGAATGGAAACTGGGATTAAGAAGCAGACGTGAGGTAGAGACAACGCAGAGTGGCTGAAGGCATAGGATGTGAGTGAGACAGCTTTATTTGGAATGGGCAAGAGAGACTTCACTTCCTGCTCACCTCCAAAAAATTAAACAATTCTTCCCGAAGAAGGGAACAGGACTGGGTAAACTGATATTATGGGCAGGAGTCAGCTAAGGCTGAGACACCTAAGCTCAGGTGTCTCACCATGAGTGCCTACATATGGTCCAGTGTTTAAATTCCCAGGACAGTAAATAGATGTGAAGGGTGAAACAGAGGTCCTTATTGCCATCTGAGACAGCACAGGTGAGGACACAAGGCTGACATCTGCCACAGCACCTACACGTGGCCTGCACTCTACAGAACACTTCACCAATTTGCCTGGAGTCCTCTGGCCGAAAATATGTTACTGTTTGTGACTGACATATCCTCTCCAGAGAGAGGAGAGCAGCATCTCCCAGCTTCAGTGAGGAAAGGTGAAGGCCTGGCAGGGTACCTTAGCACAGCTCCAGTGGTAGGTTACAGGCTTAAAAATGGGCATCCTAATGGATCTGCAGAAAAGGACGGAATTGAAGTTGGACAAGCTACTTGTGTCCAAACATTTCCCAGCTTTTGAGGCACTGACTTTGTAACCTTACCAATATTCTTTCAACACTTCCTGCATATTCTTAAATAAAGGCCTTACATATGAATTTGGACTAGAGTAGCCAGAAGCATCTGATGAAATTCAAACAAATACTCTTTGACAGTCCATGAAACAGCACTAGGCATACATAATGCACAGCACGTTCTCTACAGATAGGTGCCTTTGCCAACTAAAGCAACCCCAGAGATAGTTTTCCTAACCACCAAAGACAAATATGCTTAAACAAATGGTTTATGAAATCCAATAGCAAGGCACTAGAGCAAGGCCAGTCTAGTTTGATTTCTCTGCCTCCTGTTTATCTCTCCTTGAGGAATTCAAACTGAGAAGTCCTTGTGTAACTCGTGAAGACCAAAGAGGAAGCTCAAAGCACTGTGAAAAGGTTAGTGAAGACAACAACTGGAAACAGATACATGCTTTGCACTATGTTAATAACGAGCAGTTTTTGTTTGAAATCTCAAACACAAGCTCAAGCAATTCAGGCCCCAAACCTGATGTGGCTATTTGGCAATCACCAATCTGTGTGCAAAAGAATAAAGAAAACCCTGCTCTTTGTACTGCTGTTAGAGCTGTTTACTTTCTGGCGTGAGTTTGCAGTTCCTGAGATCTTAGAATAAGTTCTGTAACCACAGAGTTGCAAAGGTTTGAGAACTGTACCAGACCTTGGGCCAGCAGTTCAACAAACAACTACAAAAGAAGAGTTCAGATCTTCAAAGAGAAAGAGGAAGGAAATCAGCTGTCAGCTAGCTTAAAAAAAAAGAAAAAAAGATGCAGATGATTTATTGCTTACCAGTTTACCTCAGAAAAAATCCCAGCAACCAGGACCCTATGACACTAACTGTGAAATGGAGTGGAAGCTGAAATTTCCCCCTTCAAAAGGACTCAGCATTTTTTTCAGCAGGGATGGGCTATGTGGATGTTCACAGAGGCACTGAAGGGCAGCCTGACCCAATCCCTCCACCTCAGCCCATTACACTGAGGAGCACTGCCTGGGTGCTTCTTCACGGGTCAGACACATCCCAAGCTCTCGCAGCGAGCACTGAAATGACCTTCTCCACACTCATGGGATTGTGAATTCTGTCATTCACACAGAAAGGTTAAATCAAAGACATCTCAGCAACCTCAGCTTTTTAGGCCCAGTTTTGTAGCTGTACAACATTTCAGTAAGAAGTTCACAGCTCCACACCAGATCCCCTAAGTGGGAATGCACAGATGCCCTTGGGGAAAAAAAATCCACAATATCCCTAGGATAATGCCAGTGTGTCATCCCAAAACTGTACTAACATTTTTTTTGATTCAACTGATTTTGGTATTCTGTTGCTATTTCTTCTAACCAAACTTTTTGATTTGTTGCTTTCACCGAAGGAACAAGAGGAGATAAAAAAACAGACAACAGAAGAAAGAAGTATGGGATCCCAAGAGAAAACAGGAATAAATTGGCTTTGATTTTCTTCTATTCTCTGCTTTTTTTCCCCCTCCTATATTTCAATTGTCTTATAGATCTATCACAGTTCTGACAAATTCCTAAAAGGAATATTACAGAATAAATTTTTTATTTTTCAAATTAATTTATTATGTTTTTGGTATTTCTCAATTATTTAAGAAATTATATTTTTACTTGGGGAACATGTCTTCTCTTCTAAGTTACTCCATTTGTAAGCACATAGTTTTTCCCCCAGTGCAAAAGCAGCTGTCTCCAAGCAGCATCATACAGGAATTTTTTCAGATATGAAAGAAAGTGATCTCAGCAATGCCACTCTTGCCTTACCCAGCAGTGAGTATGCAAAAACTGGCTTCATCTGGTTATGATGCACTGCAGTTTACTAAATTGTGTAACTTTAGGGAGTACTTAATTTTATTTAGCTAATCCATTGATACACTGTAATCAATTCAGCTGGCTGATCTTTGACAATAACACATTTGCCCACTTTTCTAATTGCCACTTCTTTTGCTTCCTCTTATTTCTGCCTTTTCATAATTTTGCTCAGCCAACTAACACACAGTCTTTAACCTTCATCCTTATTAGAGATCTGTTCTCCATTAACTTTCATCCTCATTAGAGATCTGTTCCCCACCTCTTAGGCTCACACTCTAGCTTCACATATAGGATACAATTTACCCCAAATGCACATATTTCAGCATGATTACAGCTCTTCTCAGTGTGAGTGTTGTTGCCATGTAGATCAAGCCTATGAAGTAAATTTTGTCCTTCAGGGGCTGAAAGTCAGGATTATCCTGTTAAATCTCGGTCTTTCTCACCACCACCTCTGCTAAAACCTCAAGCTCACACATCTACTTCTAGAGGTGAGGAGAGAATCTCATCAACCACGGGAGGTCTGCACATCCAACTGGACCAAGAAAGCTCAGGAAGTCATCAGCTACTTAAGCTTGACTTGCCTCCAGGTTGAGCCTGACAGCAGCACAACAGAATCCTCTGAATTTCCTCAGCAGGCCCTGCCAGTGGCATCCCAGGTGTTCCTGCCTCTGGAGTCTTACTGGGGACTCCAATGCATGTTACAGAGGTTCTAGGATATCTCTCAGTGACTCTAGGGGTTCCTGCTGTATCCTGATGAAAAACTAGCACAACCACATGAACTGGTCCTCACAAGGACATATCCCCATCCCCTGTTTATTCTGATCCAAACCAACAGAATAAAACCATTCTGAAATATCCACATTTGTAATTTGCAATATTATGTGTGTACATGCCAGTAGCTGTTACAGAAATGCTCTCAGAATTTCCCTGCCTCTTGTTGGCTGTGTAAGCCAAACACCTCAGTAAAGTGGGGTATATATGAGAAAAACATGAGAAAAACAAGGCAAAATTCCAAAGTTACCATCCATATGAGCAAAAACAAGCTGAGAAAAACACATCAGACACCCATGTAAAGCTTTATAGGCATCATTACTGGCCAGAGGTTGAGCAACTGAGATGTGCACATTTCTTGTAAGAGCTACTAAAGGAAGTGACAATCTATAATTTAGCTTATTTTTCTATGTAGGAATGCAGCATGAGCACAGGAAAACATGACTGACAGCCCACATATAACTCAATATGTTTCACTTAGGAGATCTTAGAGCATTGTAATTAGTGAAAAACAAAATACATGTTTTTGCTGAAGAGCTGTCACCAGCTCAACTCATAGGAATTGCAGTTTCAGCTTGAAACAGTGCAGGGTTAGTTTAGAGAATTCAGTTTAATGTTATCTCAAATGACATTGAGCTTTGCTAGTGAAGGAGCCAAGAAAGCCCAAAATGACCCACAGCAGACCTCCCAATGACTGACAACCTCAAATACTGTTTGCTAACAAATATCATATATTAGTATCAATAGCAACCCAGAGTCTGTGTTACATTGCCAACAACAGCAATCTCCACAGGTCATGCTCCCCTACTGATATCCGTGAATATTTTTGACCACAAATAGTATTACATAAAACTAAAGGAATATTTGCATCAACGAAGAACAACTCCAGGAAAAACATCCTACCTTCTTGTAGTACCTCAACACCTTAAAATGGTAATTTGGTTCTCTTTGTTTGTCCTACATGGTTGAAAGCGTTTTGAGTAATTCCTAAACGATGCCACCTTCAAGCCAAAAAGATCTGAATTCTGGAGCCAAGGCAGCCCAGCAGACAAACCCTCAGGGTGCTGAGAGCAGAAGGAAATTCTGCAGCCAAAATGCTATTCAGAAGTTTGAAAATAAGTTAGGAATTTCCCCCAGAAAAGCTCTGCAGCAAAAGAGGCCTGGAGGAACTGCCGGCTGCCGGGGAGACGTGAATCTGCACGGCTCTTCAAGGGCCAAGGCATTCACCTGCTGCCAAGGAGCAGCAGGTCTGCTCCCATTCCTGAGCTGCCAACAGACTGAAGTAGTCTTTGAAACACACGGGGTAAATTAGCATGAAAATGAAGAGCAACAGATTAAAAATGTTATGCAGATGGAGGCAGAAAGTGGTCCCAAATTAGGATTTTCCAGGCTGCGAATGATTTGTGGCTTGTTGTTCAATTACTCTGGGTTTATAAGATCATTACTACAAATATACTCATTAAGCCACTGCAAAATGTAGTTAAGCTGCTCACCTGGTATTCATTTTTATGCAATCACACACAATATTTGTAGGCTTAACATCAAAGTTCAGAGAAATCTTGGTGGGGTTAATAAGGAGTAACATTCAAATAAAATGTCTCACCCCCAGAATTCTACAAACACATCCTATTTCATCCTCCCAAGAGCTCCATCGAGGAGATAGAGACAAATGCTTCTCCCTTTTAGAAACTAAGGAAAGAAAAGCAGAGAAAGGCATTTCTCCAGAGTCACTGCAGGAGCAAGCAGGAGGTAACGAGCTTTTGATCTTTCCTCACGCACTCCTCGGCACAAGTGCTGGATCCACCCGAGCCCTTCCCTCACCACAGCTCCCAGATCTGAGGAGCATCCCTGATCGCCAGGACTGTGTCTGTGACGGTACTGCTGACTGAAACTTCAACAGGAAGACACAGAAATACTTCCTAATGAAACAGTGAGACAGTGAGGAGAATTAAGGACCAATTCTCCTTGCAGGCTTGGCACATAAGTCTCATTAAAGTTAACAACAGATATGAGACTCATGTGCAAGAGAAAGCGATTAGAGCCTTAAATCCAATCAGCGTCGGGTTTGCCACATTGTTCCACTTCAACAGCTTCTTTACTGCCCACGCTGATGCTGCTTTCCCAAGGAAGTTTATTTGTACTTACATTTTTCTTTCTGTGGCAATTTTTTTTTTTTTTTTTTTTTTGAGAAATTCAAATATCATGTGTTCAGCGTTGCTGCTAGCAGGGCTGTCTCTATGAGTAGAAATGGTCACACCTGGATAATTGGGAAGGTGAGGATTAGGGACCATTACAGAATTATGGACTTCAAAAAAAAACTACAAGAAAAGCTCATAATTCAGTGAAGGCTGAGAAACTGCCCAGAGGCATGAATACGTACACATGCTCCTTATTTCTTTGTTCAAGATGGAAAAAATGCACCAGGAGATTTTGGGAAACAGCTTTTTGGGAATCTTGATTAGCAAGACGCTGCTTTCAGAGGCAGGACAGCTCTGCAGTTTGTATCTCTCACACACAAGCAGTGTTCAAACTATTGTTCAAACTAACAGCCAAGCACTGTGCTTGTTTTGGGGTTTTTTTTTTAGCCAAAAATAGCTCGAATCACCCCAGGGAAGGACTCCACAGTGACCTTTTGGCTCCACAAGCCCCACTTTTCCTGCCTGCTTAGCACAGGACTGCTCTCCTCTCCTTTGCTCACCAGAACCCCTTCCTAGGTTTGTTTCCATCCCAGCCCCTCCAGGTCACAAATCAACAGGGTCTTTCAAGACCCTTACTGTGTTTACCTGGACCCAGTGAAAACTTAAAAATGGCACATTTGTATCACTCCAGACTTTACAAAAAAACTACTCAAGAAAACATTGTCTACACACAGATGCTGTAAGCTGTCAGAGCAGAGAATATTTCTAGAGATGCACAATGTGTTGCATGACAGAACAGTCTTAGATTGGCAACAATAATACAAAATAATAATAAATAATACAAAGCATGGTCATTTTTAAGCACATAAAGAGAAAAAAAAAAAAAGGTGTATAGAAGCTTCTCGAATACTCCCGTCTCCAAAGAAAATAATGCTCTGCTCTCCACCAGCATGAGAAGCTCAAATAACACTCAAATAACAGCCATACTGTCACTTATGTGGCCACTGAGTTCTGCAGAGAAAATCTTTCATTCTTTTTTCTCAATTTACATACAGGCAATAAACAAAAGCTTCCAAAAATATATATTAAAAGAAATAAAATAAATGACTGCACTAAAGTTTTCTTCTCTTGGACTGGTACTTTTGATTATCCAAATGGTGGAATTACAGAGTAGGAGGCACAAAATTATTCTGCAATTCAGGATTATTTGGGGGGACCAATGAATTGTTGCCATTTGACAGTAAGATAAATATCTTACATAGGCAGGTTACAAATAAATCTACAAATAACAAACCTTACAAACTAATCTAATATAATCTGAAGCAGCAAACAGCCTGTGAATCAAGAAGCAAGAGCAGATGTGATATGCCTTGAATGCTGTAAAACTTCTTAAATTTCCCCACAGGACTCTCATAACCAAATCAGAGAAATAAAGTACAGATAAAAATCACTGTGAGAGTGTCCCCTCTCAAGAAGCCCTCACAAGGGGAATTAGTAACTTCCCACTAAGGCTAGAAGTCTCCTGCATAGCATCACTGTTGCTCTGGTTGTAGGCAGTGCCTTATTTATCACCTTTTTGTGGTACAGAACAACAATTATTTATCACCCAGATAATTGATTTGAGAAGACACTTCACAATAATTACGAAATAATTTTATTTAGACTGCATGAGGTTTCTGAGCTTTCTTAGGGACAGTAAAAGTAACCAGTGTGGTCTTGCAAACTGAAAAAAGATCCTCATCCATGAAACGAAATACTATAAACTACAACAGGTTACAGAAAGAAGGGAGACAACACCTAAAAATGAAGCAGGGAACAGCTGGCCATTAGCCAGGCTGCTAAAAGGAAGAACTCGAGGATGAGTCAGTGACATGAAACTACAAAAAACCCCCAAATGTATCCAAATGGGTACACTAGGAGAGCTGTCAGACAGCATTACAGGCAATTTTCCCACTCCATAAGATCCTGTGAGTCTAATTTTAGACCTTGTTTGTCCAGAGCTTCTTCAAAACACAGTGCTCCAAAATGGAGCAGTCCAGAGAGCCAGAGGAGGATTATCACATATGGTCTATGTGTTGATAGAACTATTTCCAGACTAGCAAAGAGAAGAAAAGAAATAAACATGTCAGTGGTCAAATACTCTCCATGGTCACTAAGCCAAGGCCAAAGGTAAATCAACTTCATTAGCAGGAAGGAAGATTTAGGTTGGACAACAGGGATAATTTCCTGTTGATATGACAACAAAGTTTAAGAGACAGCCAAAGGATGCTGAAGAACCTGCTGCTTTGGAAGGTTATAGATCTTTCCAGTAAGAGCTTCTAACAGAAAGAGCTTAGCCAGAGATGGTCTGGTAGCTTTGGAGGCTGTATCTGAGTTTTGTAGCATCCCACGCACTCCACTTTCATGGAAAGGGTGGTCTTGGATAAGGGAAATTGCAGCATTATCTCCTCCTCCCATGTGGATTCAGCAGAGGCAGAGCTTCAAACCTGAACACCTGTGTGAGTGCAGGGCCAGAATGAGAGAGTTGGTTGTGGGAGCACCATCTGCTGCTTAAGCAGGCATTCCCTCTCTTCATTGATCCTTCTGGATTTTTGTGACCTATCTGCCATCCATGGTCTCGGTCCAGTCCAGCTACACCTATCCTGCTTTAATGCAAGAGCCTGGATTGAGTAATCTCCTAAAGTCCAGAATGGGAAGCCACCTTCCAGAGGGTGTGGCACACCAATGGGGCTTAAAGACCTTGGCTTTGATTTCATAAAGGCTGAATCCATTCCAGTGTCAATTGTTTTCTCCCATAACAGACAATTATGAGATATCTGATGATTCACAGCAGGAATGAAATATAGTTTTTGTAATATCAGATCTGGTTCCCTTCACCCCATGTAATAAATTGAAAGAAAAATATGTATTTGACTAGTCCTAGTTTTAAGTGTCCCAATAGCTCTCACACACTACAGTCTTCAACATATTCTTACAAGCACAGAAGTTGTAATAATTCTATTGCCTTTCATTCCGTGTCTGGATATTTGAATTATTTGTGTGGAAGAACAACATTCCACAAACAGGATTGTATGCAAAGTCTATAGTTTTCAATAAATAACATAATTAACAAAGCAAATAACCCCTGGAGCACATGAGCAAACACGTACATACTGATAGCCATTCTTGTTCCTTCAACCACATCAAATCCACTTTCCCTGTGCACTCAGAACTTCTGGAGAGATTGGTGGACGGAGGGGGTTAGGCCATCCTCTGCTCCCACAGTGAATAGGCAAGGTCCTGCAGGTGCTAATCTTTGTATCTCAAGTCCTCTTGTCTGCCCAATCTCCTCTTCTTTGGCACCAGAAACATGGTATTATTTTAGCAGAAACTGTACCTTCCCTCCAGCAAGACCCAGGGATCACTTGAAGGAAAGTGTGCTCCAGAAAAAGCGCAAAGTTCAACTCACAAACGGATCAAGTAGATTTTCTGATCAGATCTCTTTTTTATGCTATGTTTACACTGCAAAATGCTCCAAGCAGGCTAAGATCCCACCCAGGCTGTTCATCAAACACTTCAGCTACCTCTAAGCATTCTTGCAAAACCCAAAAGCACTTTCCATTTCATTTAGTAAGAACACAAAGAGCACAAGGAGTGCCCATAAAGTCAATGACAGGTTCAAGAGCAAAAAACTTCCTGACTCTATTATTTCTCAGCCAACACACCCTTCTTCATCTGCTCATGGGTTATGGAACTGGCTGAAGGCTGGAATTGGGCGAGGTGAACTGGCTGTCACTGTACTGTAACACCAAGTCCCAGCATTGTCCTTGTCTGCTTTGCTGCTTCTGGATTTTCCTTCACACACTGCCTGGGTATCACTGAGGAAAGCTCTGTTCCACCACAGTGGGCTTGCTGTGAAAATACTTATATAATAAAGAGTTGCTGAGACTGCAAGGGTGAAACATGACTCTGGCATAGTATGACATTTAATAATTAAGCAAGTTTTGGAGTTTGAAGATACAGAAACACTGCCCTGATTAGTATCAAAGCAGTAAACACTGTCTTCAAAAGTTTTTAACTACAAATGCCGAAGTGAAGAAAGAGAATTCAAAGCAGCCAAAAATGTAAAGCTTTCATTTCAACACAATTCTTTATTCCTTTTGTTTCAGCTGGAGAAACACAGGCACGGTGCAATGCCCAACCAGCCATGCAGCAACCTGTCCAATTTATAGCAGTGCTTGGCAATTTAAGATTTTCCTTCAGGTGCTGACAGTCATGATGCAAAAGAAAAGACACATGACTGCCACAGCCTGCACTCTCTGAAAAGAAAAAATAAAAGAGCAATGGGGAAAAACTCCCCAAACCTTCCTGTTTGGCTGTCACTTGAGAGCTGGACAGAGAGATTATACTGCTACATGTCCATCCTTCTGTCCCTGATGAAAGCATTCCTCGGGATGACAATAAAGAAAGGCCACTGTGATGACAGCTCAGGGCTGGCAGTCATGAGATCAAGACATCTTCCTTTGGCCCCCAAATCCCAAATATCAGATGCAGATTTTAACTGTCAGGTTACCAGTGATGGATCCCAAAAAGTGGTACTGAGGCCATGGTCTTCTCATTTAGAAATGCGGCCTTATTTCAACCAAACAAATTTTGATTCACTGATTTCTAATTCTGGTCATCTCTTGATTACCAATTATTGTCTTAAAGTAGTTCTTGGCTACATCACTAAGCCTAATGCATTCTTTTGCTCTGAACTATATTGACTTCTATAGCAAAAACATTACTTCAGAAAAGTTAGAAAAATGGGTAAAGCCTTCTGTCCATTTTGGGGGTGGGAGGGGAATAAAAACCAGGTTTACAGTCTGAAATTTTCTATACCAAATTCAAAATTTTAAAATATGGGTCAAATTTGCAGTGTAAGGAGCTTAATTATTCTTTAAAAACACAATTTGTTTTCCCACAGTTATCCTATACTGCATTACACAAGTAACCAGCCCAACTGTGCAAGGGATGCTGAGAAAAAGAAAAATTTTCGCCATGGCCGTAGAGACTGACAACTGCTGGCTGTCAGACTTAACTGACAAATTATTTCACCTGCTCTTGCAAATCCTGCATTCCTAAGTACTTTAGACAAACCTCTTAATCTGTCACTTGAAACAATTCCCAGACTGAAGCATTCAAATCAAAGTAATAAAGTTAACCCTCAACAAAGAAATCTCATGGCTTTACAAAGATGTGCTCTACAGCAAATTTAGCTTGAGTCACGTACTCGCAAGTTCATTCAAACCTGACTGATCTGCAAAGGCAAATGTTTTTCTTTTAAGAAAAGAACTGAAAGGAAATGAACAGTTAAAAAAAAATTATAAAGATAAAAATCATGTAAATTAAGAAGCCACAAAGAAACAGGAACTGTCAGTCGGTTATTTTTAACAAAACCTAAACCACTAAGGTATTTCTATAAGGTAAAAAAAGTAACTCATTAAACTGACAATAAAAATGGATTAATACAGCCAGAAAGTTTTCCTTAACTGTTTTAAAATTAAAATATGTGTATATAAACCAGGTCAACAGCAATTTTAGTTGTGAATTAAGATGCTGTTCTTGGGGAGTATAAAATCTTCCCAGATGTAGGTTACAATTCCTTAGTCCTGGAAGACTGTATTATCAGGCCATCAGGTCAGGAATTAAGAGTTGTCTCTGTCACTGATATACCTTCTGACTTTTATTAAAGCAAAGCAAAAATCCAGCTTTCAGTCTTGTGTAAAAACAGAATTTAAAAACAATCTGCACTGGAAAGACAACCTGTGTACTGTCACCTGATAATTTACAGTCTGTGTTTGACAAGGATTTACTAATGCTTATTTAAGGGGATCTGTGCATGATTCACGATCATAAAACAATTCAAAGGGGAAGGAATTTCTAAGTCTTTAGACCCAGCTCCTACTGAAAGCAGGGTCAACAGGGAACTTCAACCAGGGTGCACAGGGCTTTAGCCAGTCTTGTCTTGAAACCCTCCAAATATTCACAATCTTTAAGATCTGAAAGAAACAACTCCTTTCAAAATTACATAGGAGTTCTTGTCTCAAAATAGTGCTTTTGTGTGATACTCCTCTAATTGTCTCTGACATGGAAGCATTTTGCTACTGTACTGAATGTATTTTGATATCACCTCTCTTTTAGTCCAGCAGGCTCAAGGCACATCTGCAGTCTTAAAAATCCCAGATGTTGCATTGATGATAGAGTGAAATTCTGGGACTATATAAACTGGAAATGGAATTTCCTCATGTTTCAGTAGAGCCAGTCACTGGCTGCAGGACCCTAAAGAGGCAGAGAAAAAACTCCAAACAAATTCTTACATGGATTTACTAGGACTGATAATTATATTCATTTCAATGGGACAAGCTGTGTTTTCAGCAGCCTATCAGTTTCTTAACCAGGAGATGAGCCTAAAAGACATTTCTCTAAGATCCAAAGCAGGACTGTAAGATCAGAGAATAGTTCAGGTTGGAAGGGAACTACATAAATCTTTATCCCAAACATCAAGCTTAAAACATGGTTAGCTACAAGGTCAGACCAGGGGTTTAAAAGAAGACTACACCCACAGCATCAAAGTGACTCTACAAACACCGAATATTTTTTAAAAGGGGGGGGGGGGAGTTTTT
>VZTJ01003051.1:682483-711358 GCA_013397795.1 Orthonyx spaldingii
GGGGGAGGATTTTCTCATTTTTAAGATATTCTGTCTTCCACTGTAGTTTTTTTTTCTGTACAAACTAGGAAAATTGTGGGTGCAAAAAAACCCAATGGAACTGTCTGGGAAAAAAAGCTGTGAAATGGATTTTTCTATTCTTTCAAGTCATGGCTTTTGGGGTAGCAACGAATACAGAAGCCTTCCATTTCATAGCCTTTCCCACTCCTGGTGAAGCTGGAGTGACCATGGTCTGACTTCAATAATGGCCCAGAAGTGGTATCCTGACACACAGGAGCTTGTAGAGCATCCTTTAGAAAAGTACCCCAAGACAGAGCAGACCCAATCCAGAGATCCAGGTCCTGAGTGCTGAGGTAGGAACACTGTTCACACTGGCATTTCACCTGCATATCCACATTCTCCTTTTTAATGTCCACCTGCCTTTACAACAGGGACGCTGCCAGGGGAACAACTCCGTGACTGAAAAAAAACCCCCAACCAGCCTAAAAGTTGGCCTTCAGCCACTGAAGTGTTCCTTGTGCCACAGAAAATGTTTCACGTGGAGACTGGCAGCCCAAAGGCAGTCAGATTAAAACTAAATTCCGATCCCGATTTTTACAGCGTTGCCTCATTCCCCCAGACAAATCCCGCCCGACTGTTCCAGCGTGCCCTGCACCAGCAAGTTAATGAGCACAGGGCCAACACCTCTGCAAGTGATCAACACAGCAGCAGAGAGCCAGCCAGGCACCTTCCACGCTATCTGACAGGAAATCACCTGCAGCTGTCAGTGCACAGCTGAAAACACGCATGGCACAGCCCCCTCAGATGCTGTTGGGAGATGCCTGCTCTTCCCAGCAGGTATAGAGGTTGTGCATTATCATCTATTCTCCCTTGCCAGGTAAACCCACAGCATCCTGCCTTATTCTGGCAAAAGGCGTTGTTGGAATCCGTCCCGATACCACCATTTGTTTCCCTCACGCTTTCAACACAGCCCTGCACTTCAGCAAAATGTTTCCCCACATAAAAAATGAGCCTGACACTCGTTTACAGCAAAAATGTTGTGATAGTTAACTGAAGAATGATGGTAGAGGCCTCTGAAAATATAAATCACTATAGTGTTGAATTATTAACCTTGATTATTATTGCTTAGGCAGTGCTTTGCATTAGGGCTCACAAAGGCAAGAGGAGATTAATTATAACTTGTCCTAAAATCAAAATAGGAGGAAGTGGAACACCCTCAATTTTGTCCTTACACAAAAACACGGTCACTTAGAGCAGCCTGAAGATGCTGAGATCACTGAGCTCATTAGGCAGCAGCCAAGGGTGCTCAAGTGAGCAATGAGCACTCAGCCCACAAGAAAGGGATCAGTCAGCTCCTGCCTCTTAGCAGCACATGCACCAGCAGTGCAGCTTCACAAACACATCAAATGCTCCTTCTCAGACTGATCCAGTGACAAACCTTAACATGTACACAAGTGAAAAACATCAACTTAGAGAAAGAACCTCTTCCCAAAACCACAACCCTGCATCCTGTCATAAAGTTTGGTTTTTGTCGTCTGCTTCCATCACGAACTTAACCCCAGAATTTAAATTATTGCTGTGTTAAGAGAAAGTATCAGTCTTCAATGCAAGTTTTAAATGCAAGCAGTGTACTCTTCTGTGCCCAATGTAAACACTACGGGAGAATGAAGGAGCAGGAGAGGCAGCTGTGGCTGCAGGGTGATGGGTGCTTTATCTGTGCATGCTCAGAGCTGACATGGAAAATCCAAGTCCTATGTGAAATTACACCCCTTGTAATACTAGAAATGTATAGAACACTGCATGTGAAATACAGGCAGCACTTGGTGTTGCTTTTAGAGAAGCTAAGTAACTATCTGGTTGTTCCAAAAGGCCTGTAGTATCTATGGATTTTTTTTTTTCCTTCCCAAAACATTCAAATCATAGACTTAGATCTATCACAGGCATCTTGTACTACGAGCACTACTCTCCAAAAGTACTGACATCCTCGCACATGTCATTGCCCAAACAGGCAAAAGAGCTAAATAACAAGAAAAATCAAGCCACTGCTGGGAACAGTTACAAAGTCAATCATTTTTTACCTTGATCATATCTCCCTAACGAAGGTAGCACTGCACTTTAGAGGACCTCAATGCAAAGATTATCAGAGCAGTTCAGGTACTTCTGCAAGTGACACTGTGGTTCCTGGAGGAGCAGAGCAAGGTAATTTCTTCAGAGGATGGGGGATATTAGCTTAGACCTCTTTGGCTGAACACGCTGTATGTGCTAATCAGAATTAACACGCTTGGTTCAGCCACTATTTCTTTATTTGGATCCAAATGTCCAAAAAAGCAGCAGGGATTTTTTTTTTTCTTTTTTTTTTTTTTAAACCTTGCTGCAGATGGAAATTTCCATACTACAGTTCTGCAATGATTGTAAACAAGAGGTTTCAACACCATCAGATCTGAACCTTTTATAAGAAGAGTGGCTGAATAATGTGTCGGGAGGGAGATCAGGGCAATCCAACAAGGGCTTTGTGCAAAAAGGAGGAACTGAGACCGAAGCTACAATTCTGCTGCTCCCCGTTTTTAAACTCTAAAGCAGACAAGGCGAAAGACAGGGGGGAGGGGATGGGAAGAAGAAAAAAAAAGACAAAAGGTCACTAACTCCACAGAACTTAAAACTTTATTGTTAAAGTCTGCATCTGCTCCTTAACACAATATTATATACTGGCTTTCATCTGAGAAAGTAAATGAGTCATAGGAGAAAAGCCTCTACAAATGCTACAGGATTCCTTCCTCTCCCACACCTCCTAATTCAAGACACTTCATAGACACTTTTCAGTACTGGTTGACTTCGATTTTGAGCCATGACATCCAAAACATGGCATACTTGGGCTTTTTTTATTAACCTGAAGATTGGACAGGGTCAGAGTTTGCCTCCTAAAATACAACCTTTCTCAACCACATTCCCAGGCTGCGGTGAGGGAGAAGCAACAGACGATGCTGAGCTTCCACCACATCCCTCCACTTTGCTGCACATCCTGGAGATGCAGTGGCTCTCCTTCTGCCATACCTTTAACAGATCATGCTTCCACATATACCCAGGAAAACACAGGGTTTCTGCATTTCTAACCCTTGTCCTGTGCACAGCAGTTGATTCTTAAGCTACTTCAGGATTTGCTTCAATCTTCAAACATCAATAGAGGGACTGAATGTTTCAAGGGTGTATTTATATAAGCCAGGCCTAAGTTAACTAAGGAACAAAATGTCCCTGCCACACCTCTCCATGGCAGCAGTCAGGCAGATTAGCTTTGTTTTCCCTCAAAGGAAGAATAAAGTAAAATAATAGTAACAGTTTTTAAAAACACAATATCTACACACCTAACAAGTGTCATGGTGATTTGGGGTTAAATCCCAAATTCCAGGTCTTCCTTAAGGCTTAAAGTACAAATCAAGTGCAAAACTGCCAAAACCTTGCATCATATCTAGCAAACACAGACACATATTTCAAGTGCACAAAGAACATTTCAAACCCTTGAAACACAACCAATCTGGTTAACAAACCCACATTCTGAGAGCAGAGATGTTCTGCTTCATGACTTCTGAACTTTGTACAGAGACGTGATCCAGCCTCATGCAAAGTTATCTCCATTGGAGAGGACTCCCCCCCAAAGTCTATTCCCACCTTTCCCAAGCCTTACCAGACTCATTTACTGACTTGTTTATCAGGCTATTTTCACAAAATACTCCTGCTATACTGTTACAGCAGCCAGAACAAAACCAAAAGGCAGGTCCAAATGTTTAGGCCTCCTTCTATCCCATTTTGGCCACCAAGGGACTATCATTTGCTCCCTATAGTTTCATATCCACTAATTAACGATTGAATCTCATCTGCATTACACCACTGACCATGCAAACCCAATCAACCATCTGGGAATGGAAATCTGTGAAGTATCATAGCACCAATAAAACCAGATATTACACTGTTCTTGCAAAAATAGATGAATCTTCCTCAGAGCTGTTTTTGAGTTTTGGTGGCGGTGGGGTTTTTTGGTTTGGTTTTTTTGTTTGTTTTTTTTAAAGCTAACAGGAGGGAGGTGGAAAGCCTGGTTCTTTACGAGTACCAGTCCCTTGAATTCTTTGTCTGAGTTTGTGGCCTATGTGTAATTTTAGATTAATATCTATTTGACCACTTCTACTTACTTTTGAGTTCTGCATCTCATACTGGGTGTGGTTTTACTAAACTGGCAGCGATACCTGTAAGCTAAATTTTGTAAATTTTTAGCATTAACAGAGATACCTTTTGAAACTCTGTTGTTATTTTTTAAAAAGCAACAAAAACAGCGCCACACAGAAAAATGGCTACTTGCATACGCATGTGAGCAGTGACTATGGTTTGCTGCTGAATTATTGCATAGATTGGAAAACACAGCTCCGAGAAAAGATCTGTAATTGTTTAGTGGTTGGGCTGCTGGCAGAATTCCCTGCCTGGGGCTGTTTTTATAAATAGGCCTGAGGACAAACAAACAAGCTACTAATAACAAGTCGACTGTTATGTTTTGAAGCAGCCCTGCTTTGTGTTGTCCAGCACACGAGAAGCTCAGATGGCAAATATAGCAAAATCCATGGCAAGAAGTAAGGATAGATCATGGCCATGTCAAAATTTCAGTCCGCTAAAATAAACTTTCTCTGGGGGAATTACCAAAACACACAAGGCTGTGTAAGGCTGTGCTGTGTCAGACTTCCATTTCCACCATTACTAGGTATCGTTAGGAAATGAGGTAAAATGGCTCAGTAAGAGACATCACCAACTCCAGAAAGCCTGGTGAATTCCTAAAGCCAGCTGGTCTTGCTTTTTCCACCAGTTCTTTTCACCATGTCCCACTCATAACTACACCAAAGATCTGGACATTACTCAGGACATCCTGTTTGACTCTTGACTTCTCAGGTTTCTCAGGAACACAAAGGTGTCTCATCACAGACTTTACTGCAAGCTTCCCATTCCAAGATAACCTGGTGGCTGCTTAACCAAGAGCAAAGGTCGGATTTTCTGCCACCTCTACTTCAGGCTATTCATCTGATCCCATCACACTGTAAAATTTTTTTTTTACTTTTAATGTTTTCTGAAGGTAATTTAGGCTCCTCAGCTAAATACTCAAACCCATTTACTGGTTCTTCAATACCTTCCCTTGAGAAAGATATTCTGTCTTGGATATCGTTCTCTGCTATTTCATATACTTCTTTCTGTTTCAGGAAATAATTACATCAGCAGAAGACATTTTTTACTTTTGGTCTTGGAAGCTTATTTGTTACCAATCAGTGGAAGCCAGGTGAGTTTATATGGGAACAAGCCATGCCGATGCAGTAATTCTTCCAAAGAGTGCAGCTATAGTAAAATAGCCTGGAGGAAGGTGAGGAAAATTAGGGCCCTTACCTTTTAAATTTCTCTCCTGCTGCTTATGGATCTTATCTCTGTTACATGGAGGATGATCTTCACCAGTCTCTATTGGCCCTGGCTTCCTTGACGTAGACATCACAACTTTCCTGACCGCCCATCTTCTCTGCTAAGCTTCCTCTTGAAGGGGCTTATTTCTTCTTACCGTAACTGTATTGTGTTTGCTTTGTTTTGTCTTTTGTCTCCTCCTTGGAGAGCGCACTTTGTCCCCACGACCCTCCTCAAAGACTTAGCAGCTCTGTTATCTCTTTCTGGATGCCATTCAGCATTAGCAGCTTAGCCTTTGAAAACAAATCCTCTTTTTTTTGCTGATAAGAAGAGCCACTTACGCTCTTCCTTCCCCTCTGTTTTCTCCTATCTTTGGGGACAAGATTCTAACACCACTTCATGTGGTGATGAACATGAAGTCCAGTGGACCACGTGTAATTGCTACCGAGGTGAGCACTTTCCCGATAATACCCACAAACGATGGAGTCAGCACGGATTAAGGAAACAACGAAGCACTCAGCATTTATGGCAACACACTGACGCATTTCAGGGTGCGTGCTGCAGCCCCGGGGGAAGCAGCAGGAACATCACTAGCACAGATGAAAAGACTCTAGGTAGTGCTAAAAACAAAACAAAGCCAAACCAATGCATTTTCCCAGAAGAAGAGTTCTATCTTTCCAGTAGAACATTGGTCCTAATAGAAGCAGAGCAGCAAGAGGAGCTGGTAGGAATATCAGGCAGGAGCAGCAGCTGGTTTCTGTTCAGAATCACCAGCCACAGAGACATAGTTCCCTTGGCACAGCACATGCCCCCCTGACAGTGCCTTCGTAAATCAGCTTCACTGCCACGAGATGAGTTTGTTGAATTGGTTGAATTTCAGGTGGTCCACAGTCTGCAACATGAAACCATCACAGCTTTCAGCAAAGCTTAACTTCCCCGACCTCCACAGGATGCTGGTGGGGTGGACAGACCCCAGCATCCTCTCCAGGGGATCTTGGCAGGTCAGCCAAGGAAATGCCAGGCCAGGGGCTGGGCAGTACCTGCTCCCTGGATAAATGGGCTACTACAGGGCTGCTCATCCAGCAATTTTACACAAGCATAAAATCCATAAGAAAAGAAAAAACCCCAAACTTCACTAAAGCTTAAGCATTACCAAATCAATCATCGAAACATTTCATTACGTAAGTTTACATACATGCAAACAGCTTTGCTCTTGAAATCTTGCTGTTTCTCAGCAGGTATTTAACAGCACAAAAAAACCTTTGGAGCACCTACTTACACAAGAAGGGATGGAAACGACATTCTTTTTCAGCTTTAACAAAACCAGTTGTTTCTGCAAATTTCTGCTGCCCTGCTGTACCACAGCTGTTCCAGCCCCACTGTCAGCTTTAGCCAATTGTAACTCATCAGTTTTCAGCACACAATGCAGCTGAAAGCCAATTCAGCTGGTAGCACTGTTGGAAATGAATCATTATTTGCCCAGATCTTGTATTAACCTTTTATGTCCCTTGAATATCACCACTGAAAAAGGCCAGCTCACCCACTTCAAAGAGACCAGAGAAAAGAGATAGCAAAAATAAAATAAATTAAAAAAAAAAAAAGGAGATAGCTCAGGGAAACAGGGAATAAGGAAAGCTTATAAAGTGTAGTATAAAGAAAAAGGAAACAAAACTTTTAAAATTATTCCAAGCATTATCAGCCTCTCCAGCCAGCTGAAGAAGACTCTGAAAAAGAATCTCAGCAACTTCTACTTTATATGAGCTCAGTTTCTTTCAAGAAGTACGCACTCCATCAAAAAAGTGTGGAAAGTAGGTTACCCTAAACAGAGGGAGACAAAGTGTAAGCAGGTTTAGCTCCAAAGGTCACATTGTTTTCGTCAAACCACCCAACATGTGCTCCATCCACTTGCTCCAATCACTCTCTCTACTGTAAATTTAAAGCTCTAGACCGCTACTGCTGCTGCAAGGATGACACATGTAGTCCTAACTAAACATGTAAACATGTTAAATACTGTCTTAACAACTTGGTCAGATAATTATTTTGTCTTCCTGCACAAAACTGATCTATTTCACTCCCAGTTCTGCAACAAGAGATCTATAGGCTAGATAACCTTTAGCTACACAAATATTTAGAAAACAACTGTCTTAGTGGGTTGTAATTCAACAAATTTTGACAGATGTTCACCTATTAATTTTTTCAAGCTAAGTTTTAGCTAAAATTAAAAGAGAAAAATTAGAAAAATGTATTTTTTGTTAAATAAAAAAATTATAATATTGAATCACAAAGATCTATCACTATGACCATGAAATCTGGTAGGGTCTTCTTGTCTGTCTTGTGCCATCTCTGTGAGACTCTGCCCAACTCTGGCCTAGCAAGAAACCAGACAGTTGTGGGAGACATCTCAATTTCTTACTCAATTCTGCCAAGATTTAGTTTGCACCAAGAAATCCCTTGTTATCCCCTTTTTCTACATCCTCTTGCTGTTTTTCTTTGGCACTCAAGTGCCAGCTAACATTGCTGAGAAAAAAGGGAAGTCTCTTGTGCTCTCTCCTGCTGGCATGCCAGGCAGCTTGGAGGACAACAACGAATTTCAAGTCTCCAGTGCAAATAGAAGCCAGTGCAAATAGAAGCAATAACCTTTTCATGAAACAATTTGCAGAAACCTGGGTAAACAACAATAGTGTGTTTAAGCTAAGCCAGGCACCTTGGTGATGATACCAAGCTAGTGGGCTCACTCCCTAACAGAAACATGAGGATCTCTCACGGGAAGGACTGGGTAACATGAACAAGTGGAGGAACAGAAATCAGGTTAATTTAATCAATTTAATTGAATTATTTCAGTTTAATCCTTAATCACTCAATTATGTATTCAAGGACTATAATTTTGTCTAACCCCTGAGCTTTCAACAGTTGAACAGAGACAAACGGAAGTGTACCTGTCTCAAAAGGTTAACTGGGAGCTATGATGATAATGTTGCTATGGATAAAGCACACGTGATCAGAACAGGCATCAGGAGGCCTCCAGAGCAGATAAAAAGCTTTAACACCATATTGATATATATAAACACTGTGAAAACTCATCTGGAATAACGTGTACAGTTCTGGTCATCTGCTCAGGAAAAGTTAATTCAGCCGGCAACAGGTGCACCACAAGGCTGTTTTGACGATGGGAGGAACAGAGAGTCTCCCCTGTGGGACGTGACTAAAGGAGCTTGGCTCGCTTGGTTCCGCAGTTGACAGCTGATAGTGTATGTGATCCTTCCCCACAGTTACGTAAGGTGCACAAACATCAACAAGCGAGAAGAGATAAAGGACACTTTGTGGGTGCAATTAGAAAATGGAAAATGATCGTGCATAAACTGAGGTTGGAAATTAGGAAGGGAAAAAAGAGTGATGATCTGGGGGAAGGCTCTAATGAGAGCAAGAAACATCACCACTTTTCAGACTGATGGAGTTTATTGCAGGGAAGATATGATGGGACTCCCTAAAGGGTTTTCCTATAGGAGCAAGAAATAAATGCCATGTTAAAGCCATTTCTCCTTTCTTGCTTTATGCATCCTCCAGAGCAAGAACAGAAATAAATAATAAGTATTTCTAGGCTCAAAAAATTCTGATCCTATTGCTGAGACCAAATAACCGATAGATCTGCAGAAGAAAACCAGCTCTGATGTCTAATGACTGAAAGATGAGGAAGGGCTGCAGACATGGGGAAAGGAGTCATTCTATGTATAATGTGACATAAAAATATATGATGATTCAGAAAAATTAACTCAGAACTGTTTTCCAAATCTGGAAAGAGCCTGGTGCACAACCTGTGGCTACAAGTCACTGTGACCTTTTCCATGTTCAGAGTGTGATAACCATCTTCTTTGGCTACACCTGCATCAAAACATACCAGACTTGTCATAAGAAATCCTTGCTCCCTAATGCCATGGTTCCGGTCCTTCTCAAAAGCCTCAGATCAGATGTGCCCCAAGGATTGCATGCAAAAAAATACACATGGAAATATGGGTGTGTGCAGGCATGCCCACATACACATATACATGAAAAACAAGGGATACAACTCATAAAAATGTATCATCTACTTATTTAAGAGTTTCAAACGTCCCAAGATTTGATGAAGAGCTGTATAACCACTCCAAAGGGGAATCAAGAGGATCCTACCTATGTAAACTAACCAGCAAGCAGAAATTATCTTTGTAACCTATCAAACAGCCTGGGAAAACAAACAAGCAAGCAAGCACTGTTTCTGTGAATCTGAAAGAAATTTCTTTTTAACATATTTGAAATAGAAGCACAGAAAGAGGAAGGAAGAGCTTTAAAAGTGAAATTACAAGTAAACAAGCACAGAGAAAGAAAAGAAAAAAAAAAAAACAACTTTCTGAAAATGGATGGGAAAGGCCACCTAGAAATACACAACATTGGTATTTCCAGCATTTGACCAGCCACCACCACAGTCCCAACCTTCACCTGTCTCAGCCACCTGGCAGACTACTTTTATCACAATTAGAAAAAACCACACCCTCACTGAGGGAGTTCTGAACTGTTTTGTCACCATCCTTGCAGGTTCAAACCACAGTTCCCACGGTGAGGGCGTCCTTCGCAGCACAGGCTCCTCCTCAGCTCTCCCCAGGGCTTAGGGAACACACGGCTCTCCAGAGGCTTCAGCTGCTGGAGCTTTGGGAGTCTGGTGACCTGGCTTTTAAAATAGTGGGAGTAACTTCCGTTGCTGCCCCAGCAGTGCTTTTAGGAGCCCAGAGCATGCCAAAACACTGCTTGCCCTTGCATATAACTGGAGTAACAAAAGCGCAGCTGTACTCAGTTTAAGGCAGGGCGATGCTTCCCCACCCCTTATTTAACACTGGCTTATTTCCATCAGCCGCAACAACAGCGAGTGGCAGGGAAAGGATGTTTTATTGGGAGCCATAGGCTTGTGGTGCTCTTTGATTTTGCTCAAGTGAGTCAAACTGACTTTGTCCACAACTGCAGGTGGTAAATATTTTGACACAGGAGTCTGGCAACAGCCCTCATCACAGGTAAACTCCTGAGGCCAAAGGGAGCCATGTTATAGATGATCTTATACAGGGAAAGCTCCATACAGAATCAGGAATAGAGCGGGCCAAGACATCTGCAGTGCTGAATTACCTACAACGGTCTGGCTTTAAGCATGATGGGTTTTCAGCTTAGTTACAAGACCAGAGAGCCATTGAGCTCTACCTTCCAGCATGCTATACTCTTGGGCAAGTTACTTCTTAAATGATTGCTTTCCAAGCTTCACATCAGAAATAATGATACTTCCAGGGCAACATTAACTCAACCATTTCCCCTAAACATTTAGAAATCTGCAGAAGGAAGGACATGGAGGGGGGCACTGCATTAGGGTTATTATATTGGCTCTTCCCCAGGTTTTCTTTCGAGGAGAGTTTTAAACGGAATGCTTGGATCAAATACCCCATCAATAAAAACCTGGATATCCTCCAAGAGTCCACTTCTTTGGCGAGAGCAAATAAAGCAGGTCTCCCAGTGTTTGAGGTATAAGTGAAACCTTGAGTGCACAGGAGGTTGATATTAGAAAGCATACTTGTCTGATAAGAGCTACAGTCTGCAGAGGATAAACTGAATAGCATATGGATAACAAGATGAGACTGGGGAAAATCAGGATCTTGCATGTATCCAAAACCCAACAATCCAATGATTGGTGATACTTTACATTCCAGATCCAGATTACTTAGGGCAGGGATGTTACTGGGTTCACCAGGAAGCTCTTCAAACCAGGGCCAGTGCAGGCAGGCAAAGTGCTACAGAGGAACTTGAGTTTACATGCAATAAACAAAAACATGTTTTTCTCCAGACACAGAGAAGTAAACTTTTTGTGTTCATTCAGGATCTCACAACAGTCTCCTTCAGAAAATGAATTTTTACTCTAAACTCTATTCCACACTTGGTTTTTTTTTGGCAAAGTCCTTCCTATCATGTATTCCAGATGAAGCAACTTCCTTGAATTCCTGCATAAATGTTCCTAGGACTGCTAAACACCAGCAAAGCACCTAGTGCTCTCTGTCCCAGATATCTTTAATAGCTATCTACATGTCAGTCATGTATGACAAAACATAACCTCTAAAGCACTTCAGGGCTTTTCATATGCAAAAATTTGTATCCACTCCGGAGTTTACTCCACACACTCTGTTTCCAGCCAAGCAATGAATCACCCAAAGGTCAGTGGAGTGAGTGCTTGGTTTGGGCTACACACTCCCTTCAAGGTGAAGAACAAAGCCATCAGAGTGTCGGGGTCAAGACTTCACACTTCAAGGATATCCTCTACCTCCTCAGCCCTGACACGTGGAAGGAGAAGCAGAGCTGCATCCAAGATAAAGCAAGCTTGTAGTTAGGAGGTTATACTGTTGCTCAGTCTGGCTAAACTTGGCTTTAACCACCAAATCAACTGTGTATTTTTTGACTGGTGAGGAAATGAGATGTTCATGACCTGATTCAGAAACTAAAGCTTTGGACAAAGTTTTAGATGAATCTGTTAATGAATTACCAGCAATAGCTGAGCTTATGTTTGACTGAATTTCTATGGTCAGCTTCATGAATACATGTGCTTGGAAAAGACTTAGCTGAGATGAACGTTTGTGCTCACTCTGCTTTGAAGTTATGCATAAAATATAGAAATATGTTGCACCAGTCACAGTTGCTTTACATGTAATTTCCCAACAGTAAAAAGAGCAAGAAAATGTTAAGGCTATTGCCAGAACATATAATTAAATTTTCTTCCCAAAGCTATAAACCTCCTGTGCAGCCCAACCAATGTGCCAGACCAAGAACTCCAGCTCCAGCCATCAGAGGAAAGTCCTGTCCCTCCACTGCTGCCACAGGTGTTTTTTTGAGCAGTTCTGTAAAGTGACACACCATCAGTGTCATGGACAGCACTGCTGAAAGGTCTGAGTAACAGAATATCCTAGAAAGGAAAATATGAACTTTTTAAGGCCTATTTTTAATTAATTACCAAATGGAAATAAACCTTTCTTGGAACTTCCAGAAGCTTCTCAGAAAAGTCAAACTTCCCCTCAAACTGGCCTTGTGTACAAATTAGGACAGATAAAAGAAGGGGTTTTTTTTTCTATTAATGAAATTGTGATAAATTCTGAGATGATGCTTAGAAAACAACATTAACTAAATCACCATGATCACTCCAACAACAAAAACATCTAGCCAAGTATATGCACTACCCATAAAACCCCCTCATATATTATGCAAACACGCATAAAACAGTTTGAATTTACAAATGCTCAGCCTGAGCACAAAGGCATACTTTATTTAAATGGCTGTTATAAATCCATATAAAGTACAGGACTTAGCTTTATAACTGTCTCTTCATCTCATATAGTTACCAAGCCTCTATATAAACAAAATATGGTCTGTCAGATTTCTGTTTGGCCTTTTTGTATTTTGTCTCTACAATAGGGATGTGAAAGAGAAAGACTGAATGTATTTATTCTGGTCTGGGCATCTGGCCAAAGTAAAAGAGTTATTTTGGGTTTCCTGGCTCATAGTGAGTTCAAGCTCTTACCTGCCTCCCCATTTAGACCACAGCTCCAGAATTACAGCTCTAACACAATCAGAATAGCAGAGAGGGTGCATCATAGCATTAGCCATAAATATTAGCACCGTACCCTGGTTTCACTCCCCCATCTCCACCACAGCTTTCTTATATCAGACACTTTGCACAATCCTGTCACGTGTGGTAGGGCTTGTGGTAAGCAGAGCTGTAAAATTTGTCTGCAAGGAGAGAAAGCTCTCAGCAGAACAACTAGAAGAAACCTGGTTGTTTGTCAAATGGAATTATTGCAAAATCAAAACCAAAAATACTGATATTTTGATACCCATTCATGAGATATTTCAGGTACACCATATTTTGCTCATTTATATTTTATACACTCACAAGCTTTAGGTGGTTCCTTCTCCCATCCCTCTAAGCTTCACAGAGCCAGAATGAAATTCTAACACTTCCATCCCATGCAGAAATAGTGTCTCCAGTTCCAACCCCACTGTCCATAGCAGCTCCAGTGACAGGGAAAATGTTCCTGCTAAGGCAAAGAGCACCAGAATGGCACTCAGCATATTCAGCAGAAGGCAGCTGCTTAGCTGCTCAGAAAGCTGGAGATCTTCCTCCAGCAGGTTCAGCAGCTCCATGCTCTGTGCTGAATAGGTTACCTAAGCCAAATAAATTAATCTTTAAATCCCCTAAAATGCTACTTGTGGGTATCCTCCATGAAACAGCAGGGACCTTGTGGAAAACATTAGCATTAAGTACCCCAGCAGTGGGCCCACAAAGTCACCAAAATTCTGAAAACCAAGATATTCATCCCTAAAGTTTGCCCACGTCTCAGGGATATACACAAATCTAAAAATCCATTCCATAAAGACCCAAAACGTAATTCTGTGAGCCTGATTTTTGTTCTTTGTATTTTGTGATTGTGGTGGGTTTTGGAAACTCTAGAGATAGCAGCTAGTGCTTTTGGCTCATGGAATACAGCTAAGGGAAAATTCACAGAATCACAGAACAGGTCAGGTTGGAAGGTACCACAGAGGGACATCTGGTCCCACCTCCCTGCTCAAGCAGGGTCCTCCCATAGCACATGGCACAGGATTATGTCCAGATGGTTCTGGAGTATCTCCAGCAAGGGAGACTCCACACCCACTCTGGGAAATCCGTCCAAGTGTGTGGTCACCTGAACAGTAAAGAAGTTTAAATAAAGAATATTACTTGTGTGGAGGTTACAGTGGCTTTTGGAAATCACAGGATTACAAAAACAAGAGCACATAGTAAAGAGAAATATGATGTGAAAACTGGAAGGCTGGGAAGAAGGCAGAGAAACTGAGATCTTTTGGCAACATGCTCAGAATCAGCCTTAGTCAGCAAAGACGTTCAGGAGATTACTGTGAAATGAAGCTCCCAGCCCAGTGCCAGGAAGTCAGATTTCCACACTACAACAATAAATATTTTCAATGGTAATTGCTGGGAGGCCAATCCTGCCTGTCAAAATAGAAGTGCCACAATGGACTGTTGTAATAAATTTCATAGGATGAACTCAATTTTCACTCTGACCCACAACCAGTCTTTACAGCTGTCCCTGTAACTTTCACAGCGTTGAATTTACATATTTTTAACTAAAAAGGGATCAAACTCCTAAGATAAACCATGCCATCTTTCTGCATTGTCACTTTTCTGCAACGCTATCAGCAATCATATTTCTACTGTTACATAGTTTTCCATCTCCCTCTTTCCATTTAAAACACACTTTGGCATAATCAGAGTGCTTTTCAATCAGTCCTGGTAAGTACTAGTATCTATCTTGAAGAAAAAGCAATTGTACTGGCATGATCAAGTTACTAATGACAGATCCATTATATAATCACCAAATTGGTGTTTCTGCTGGCTGTTCCCTTTCCTCTTGCCTTCATAATAGTTCTGGGTTCAGTCAGACATTTGCAATTCATTTAGTAAATGGACGAAGTAAGCATTTGGATTTTTACCAGTTGTGTTGCATTGTGCTGATTGCAGCTGCTGCATTTCACTGCAGAAATATCGACTTTTCAGCATGGGTAGGACGATCCTTCAGGCACAGGTGAACATGCAAGTGCCCTGTGCATCACTTGCCTTGTCTGCTTCCTTGATGTAAAAAACCTTTCCATCTCCAGGGGATGAGGAATCCCAGCATAGGCTGGTAGCTTACCTGTGTACAAAATTTTCCACTGTGTAATGAAATATAAATCTACTCATTTTACTTTATGAATCTCACCAAATTTCCTAACTTAATTTTCAGTGGCTCATATAATTCCATATAGCTCCCATGCTATAGGATAAATGTTCCATTTTCAGGCTCATCCTACCAAATAGTCATCTCTTCATCATTGTCTTTACCTGATTTGTTTCTGAGTTTAAGGAAAATATGGTATAGATATTTCAGCACAACAGTTCTTGAGAGGAAAGTGAGATTTTTCATTATGAATAATCCCCCCCCCACACATCCAAATATATAGTTTTACTTTATTTATTTTACACAGTTGATCTGCAAATCACTCCACCCTGCTTTGGGTTAGAGTACACCCAAAGTACACATATGGAGTATGCGGTGTACACATATGGAAGAGAGTTACTTAGATATTTAACTCTACTTCAGCATGATATACTTTGAAATGCAACCAGAATGTTACATTATTAAGTCATTCAAGTTTTTCATTTCCAATATTTAGGCAATGTCAAATAACTAGAATAAAAAATTAACAGATAAATTCAGGCTAGCTCAGCAGAAAAATGCAACTACCTGTTACAATTCAAGGTTGCTGAAGTCCACAAACCCAAACAGCCAAAAAAGTCGCTAAAGTTAAATAAATTAAAAGAGAAACCTTCTAAAATTATCTGGCAGGGGCAGACTAAAGCAGAGGATTCCTGTTGTGGGAGTTCTCCTGTGCTACATTTACATTCCCAATAAGCAAGTCCAGGCATATTTGTTTTCACACAGTCGTTTCCACACCAAGACACATTTCCATTCCCCCCTCCCTTCTTCTGCTTTTGTGTTCCATCGTCCACATCAACAATTAGTGGAAGTGCCTGGCTGTGCCTGTTCACATTGTTCCCAGATTTTTTGCTCCCCCAGTGAGCTCTGAAGACCATGTGTTATTTGACATGACATGACTTGGAGGCCTTCTACAGCAATAGCTGTATGCAGGGAAGCTGACAGAGGCAAGGAAGAAGTTAGTCCTGGTTACATCTGGGACAGTAGGACTCAAGTCAATGTGTGTTAATCCCTTAGCACAATAGCCCAGGTGACTGAACTTTAAATTACTTAAGCCTTGTAAACAAAAAACCACCAGAAATACAAACAGCCTGAAGGTCAAGCTCGTTGCTCTGTTTGTTTTGTGACATGAAAACACAGGATATTCATAACATGAGGTTTTCCCCTGAAATAATTAAATATCTATTGTATTTTCCATCACAGCTCATTTCTCTGCAACATGAGCAATTTGCCAGCTTGTCTATACACACTGAATGTATTCAGTTTAGAGCAAACAGCTGCACAAAGGGAAGCTTCCCTCCACACACCCAGGCTCTGCACTTCACAGAATCACAGAATAAGCCGAGTTGGAAGGGACCCATGAGGATCATCAAGTCCAACTCCTGGTCCTGCACAGGACCATCCCCATGAATCCCATCATGTGACAAAGAGCATTGTCCAAACACTTCTTGAGCTCTGTCAGGCTGGTGCTGTGACCACTGCCCTGGGGAGCCTGTTCAGTGCCCAACCACCCTCTAGGTGAAGAACCTTTTTCTAACATCCAACCTAAACCTCCCCTGACACAACTCCAGGCCATTCCCTCAGGTCCTGTCACTGTCACCACAGAGCAGAGATCAGTGCCTGCCCCTCCTGTGCCCCTCATGAGGAAGCTGTAACTGCAGTGAGGTCTCCCCTCAGTCTCCTCCAGGCTGAACAGACCAAGCGCCCTCAGCCGCTCCTCACACGGCTTCTCCTCAAGGCCCTTCACCATCCTCATGGCCCTCCTCTGGACACTCTCTAATAGTTTAATGTCTTTCTTATACTGTGATGCCCAAAACTGCCCCCAGCACTCGAGGTGAGGCTGCCCCAGCCCAGAGCAGAGCAGGACAATGCCCTCCCTTGCCCAGCTGGCCATGCTGTGCCTGGTGCCCCCATGACTCTGTTGGCCCTCCTGGCTCCGGGGCACTGCTGACTCACGTTCAGTTTGCCATTGACCAGGAACCCCAGGTCCCCTTCTGTGGTGCTGCTTTCCAGCATCTCATTCCCCAGTCTGTCCGTACATCCAGGCCTGCCCCATCCCACATGGAGAATCCAGCACTTCCCCTTGTTGAACTTCATATGGTCTTGCGTCCTTATCTGTTTTTTAAATTAACCTAGTCAGGTGCACAGAACATGCAAGACCATAAAACACAAACAAAGGAACCTATCACCCTCTGAAAATGAACTTTCAGACATATATAGAGTGTGTACTTAAAAACTTCTCTCACTTTGTTGCTGAAGTTGAGAAATTTGATTTTACCATTCTTCCAAGAGAAGATGATTGATCCCCAGACACGTCCCCAGATTTCAGCCTGTGTGTCCCAACTCTCATCCCTTAAAGTGCATATACTGATCAATGCCATTGATCTTACAGCCTTTGTTTTTACATGTGTGCCTCTTCCTTGGTTACTTCAACCCAAACACTTCTGCTTCATAAACATGCTGGCAAAAGGGCATATGCAGATTATGGCAGTGAAATATATTTTTCATTTAAAAACATTTATATTTGAAAGTAAATTTGAAGTAACTACCCACAGAGAGTCTGAACACATAAAATGCCTGCAGTAGCTCACAAAACTTTTGAAGTTTACCCAGGTAAAAAACATATAAATAAAAAAAAACACTCTCACAATTTTAAATGATCGCAGACTTTTCTCAAGTTACATTGAAAAGAAATTTCTTTCTGAAGTCTTTATCACATGTAATACTTGGTCCCTCTCAGTCAAATATAACACAAACATACACAGACTTTATTGTGTGTCACAACGGATTGCAACGCACCAAGTATCAGTATTAGTTTCAGTCCTTATCACCAAGACAGCAGCTGCTATTTATCTCTTCCCAAATTACTTCCTAGTATTACTTTCAATCTCGGTTCCATTAAAAAAAAAAAAAAAAGGCTGACTTTTTTGTTTGTTTTGTGGTTTTTTTTTTTGTTTGTTTGTTTTTTTTTTCCATTTTAGCTATCAGGCACAAGAGTATGTTCTTGGAAGTGGAAAAGTAGGAAAGCAGCTTCTGTTTGTAATGCAGGTATAAATAGCAGAGAGGGAAGAATGACATCTTAAAAGTTTGAAAGATGTAAAGCCTAATTTTCAAATGTAATTAAAGATATCCTGATGCATATGGACTGGCAGGATCTTCAAATACTGTAAAGAAACCTAAGATGCCTAAATTCCTTTGAAAATCCCATCTCTTTGAGCTACTAACCTTCTTAGCACCTATTTTCTTTTCTCAAGGCTTAATCTTGTGAATGGCATTTCAAGCAAACTTGAGTCATCTGTTTGCAGATTTTTGGATCTGAGACTACAGACAGATGGGCATCAAAGGCGAATGAGTTACCAAGGCTTACCAAGTTACCACTCATTTTATCTGACAATGAAAAGAAAACATATTGGCAAACCAAGAAGGCATTGTAAGGCAATTGTGCTTTGTTCAGCATTGCAGGGGGACAGGAGGATGCAGTCTGCTGGGAAATCCAGCTGGGGAACAGCAGCTTCCCTTGCCTTGGTAACTACTGGTTGAGGTCCACCAGGACAGCTGAGGAATACTGATGAAAACCAGTTTTGTCTGACTAAGTAATGGAGACGAGCCCACTCCTGTACATCGTTAAGTAAGATATATTTCCTGTTTTACTGACTCCAGTGTTTTACAGCTGAAAATCAGAAGAGTTTCTTTAACAGCAACTTCTGCATGCCAACTGATGACATGTCCACAGGTCTGCAGCAGTGAAAAGAGCCAGAACTCTTAGCACAACATAGCAAAAGAAAAATTCAAGTAATTGCAGTTTTTGATTTACTGAATTTACTTTATAATGAAAAATGTTGGCATGTACCCTCCTGCCTCTGCACAGCTTAAAGCATGTACAGTCATTCTAAAACACATAAAAAATACAAGGAAAATGTATAATTAATCATCACCCAACCAAAAGAAGTCAAATTAGCATTTACCCTTAACATCAACTCACTAAATAAAGAGCAAAGAGAACAGCTGAATAGCACCTTCTATCTCCCATTCTTTTCAGCCTGTAAATTTCATGTTTATGAATAATGTTGGCTCAACTTTTCAAATGGCAGAATCTCTCCATTTTCCCATAAAAATGTAGAGTTGATCTAGAATTAGTGCAAGGAGTATCTAAGAAGGGTGTTGAGACCATGCTGGTGTTCTCTCTCCTGCTCTGCCTGGCAGCAGCACTCCAGAATGTCCAGCTCCAGCAGCTGGAAGGACAAGTCAGTGGAATGCTGGAAGGGAGACAGAAAGCCTGCAAACTCTTTGGAGATTGCTGTAGGTTGAACATGGCTGATAAAGAGCTATTTCAGATGTACCCAAACCCCATTTTCTTGACTATGTAGATGACTACATGTGAAATGGCTGTAGATGCCTTGTTTCAAGAATTCTGCAACCGATGTGCCACCAGCTATACAGAAAAGAAAAGACTAACATTTCACAGCTTTCAACAACCGCATGAACCACATGGAGGGTGTGATAATTAGGCACACTCATTGGTACCACTTTTGATGCTGGAAATTACAGTAGTCTCCTCTAATTTATCTAATATCCTCAATCGTCGGTCTTCCTGATCGGGCTGCCAAGAGTCCTAATAGTGCTAGTTTAAGACATGGCATGACTGTCTGTAGACATTAGACTGAAATCCCTTCCCTTCACACGTATTTTCAAAAAGCAAAAGGAAAAATACTTCCCATGACTGTTGACTTAATTAACGTTACGCATGGATCTGAGTTAGGTTGAGCTTGTACATGGATCCTTATGCAACAAATACCATAGGAAGAAGGTTTGGCTTATGGTCAAGGTAAGGCAACTGGGTCTGAAGGCTTCAGGAGTTCAACTGTCACATTCCTGTACAACACAGGAAGAGTTGCTTAAACTCCAGCCACCTCCTTAAATATCAGCACTGCAGGGATAAAGTTGTTTCTTCGCACCTCCTCCAGCCAATACAATCTGTCAAGGCTTTAAATTCTTCAGAGAGATTGTCTTTACCAACATATGTACAGACATCTAACAGCACTCAGCCACGGATGGAAAGAAGCTCCCACACGCTGTTTTGGTGTTTCAGTGTGGCACACTGACACTTTACAAGTTCATTCTTTGTGGACCTCAAGCCTCAGCCATTCCTCAATGCACAGCTTACGCCTCCTCTGCCCTCAGGCCATACAGCAGATAGAGACTCAGACTGCTGATGATTTAGTGCTCTTAGCCCTGAACTGTCTTTCCTCATGCTTCTTGGTTTAGATCATACTTCCAACACGGAAGCCATGATTAATAGTCAGTAACAGCAAATCCCCCTCTAATGAATTTATGCAAAAGGAATGACAGCGCATGATGAAAACCACATTCCAGAAGATGCAATGATCTACTGAGAAGCTGGCAAACTCACATACACAGCATGATAACACTGACTAAGCACCTCTGTTTACCCCTTCCTTACTCTTCCTTTCTTTCTCAAATCTTGGTGGGACTATTGTGCCTCCAGTTTCAATGCCCACCTCAGAGAATCCTTTTTCCAGAAGGCTCTACACTACACTCCTACTAGCCAAATCCAATTTCACTCCCCAGATTGGCTCTATGCTTTTGGAACAAGATCCAACCAACTGTGGAGCTAAATTCCATGTGCCTGTGTAGTGGCTGAACAACAGGCTGTCTCCAGGAACTTTGACTTGCCCGCATTTGTTCCGTCAGAGCAGTAAAACTGTGGAGTTTCCATTCTTGAGGAAATTCAAAATCCGATGGGACACAGTCCTGAGCAACCTGCTCTAGCTGACCACTGGGTCAGCAATAACACCTGGACTAGACAACCTCCAGATCTCTCTCTTCCAACCTCAACTATTCCATGATTCTGTAAATACACTTGTTTGCACTTGTACCTGTTAAAGACTACATGGCCAAAAGCAAAGCAGCACAGGCTTAGCAAACACATTAAATGCACACCTATTTAAAGGCACAGAACAGTCCTGGATCAGTGGAAAATTGTCAATGATAAGGCTAGGCAGCAAAAATAGAATCATCGTGACACACTTGAGCAATCTCTGCATAATTCTTCTTTTCAGATTTCCATGTAGAGTCCATTCAAAAGAAGTGGGAAGCAGGTAACAATCCATTTCTTCCACCAGACAGGCAACAGGCGATGCTTATGGCACCTGTTTAGTCCACCACATTCCTAAAATTATCCCACTTCTATGGAGACCTTGTCTTCACTGAAAAGTTTCTTCATGCTTGGATTCAGATTTTACCCCTAATCTAGCTCACCAAGTATTGATTTCTCCAATTCCATGGAAAACACGTTTCCAAACTCTTCTAAAGGAATCAACAGGCACGTAGCTTCCACAAACCAGACCCAAACACCAGTCATTCATAAAGACCCCTGCTAAGTCCACAGCTGAGCAGGAAAGTCCTGTGTTTTGTAGTGTTGTCAGGCAGCATTCTGACCACTCAGAGAGGTTTGCTTTCTTCAGCTTGCAGAAGCAGAGTATTTTCTTATTTTCGTTCTTCCAGCAGCATTACTGACATGAAAAGTTGACTGAAAATTGCACAACACCTGTTGTGAATAAATGATGATAAAGGCTTCATAACACGGCAGACAATGCTTAAAATGCACACACCTCCTCCTAATGAATCCCCAGATGTATGAATGTGGTCTCCAGCAGCTTAAAAAAGGCATATAGCTCTCTCACCCTGGTCACAAAAACAGATTAAGTCTTCAGCTCATGACATAGGTTCTGTTTTTGGAGCAGAAGGTCACAGGCATCCTTTGCAATAATGACCATAAGGTCTGAAGGGTCATGGTGTGTGAAATAAATGACAACCATGAAACTCACACTGCAATGCATTTGCTCTGCATCCCACTGAGTCACGCTTACATAATGTAATTTACTGTCAAGCTAAATTTTATGAAAATTTGAAGGATGTTATAAAGCATTCTATGAATCCTCAATGTCAAAAACTGAAGTACCATGCTATGTTTCCGTTCTCTACTGTGTCAATAATGCTTTCATGCTTTAAAGGTTTCATATGTATTTATATGCAAGCTGCTTGAGAGAGACAGCATTACAGAAGCAAACACTAAACTGAAGCATTATACTCCAGTTTCTACAGCCACCTAAAGTAGAAACACAAAAGTCATTCTGCAGCAGAAATTGTCATGTACCTCAGTGTTTTACCTCACTGCTGGTACAAGAAATGATTCAGTAGCAGTATGGCACTGTACCACCAAACCAGCAATAATATTTCATATTTACTGATTGCATCTTATATTCATGTGTGTACATAAGTTTCCTTTTTCAGGAGAAAAACCATATTCCATTCAAGGCACACTCAAGCTGCTTTTTCTTTTAGCCTTCGAAGACATGCACAACTCTCCCTGTTTGTGAGACTGTAACACTTCCTCCAGTGTGCCTACAATGCAAACAACAGGAGAAAACTGAGACAGCAGCCCCCTGCAATCAGATCAGGAGCCAATTCCCAAAGCCTGGTGATCAGTTTAGGGTAAAATAGCCCACATTGTAACATTTCTTGTCTGCTGTTGATGTGTTCCTTGATGCTTCATTTCTCTTGAAACCGACTGTGCTCTTTCATTATTCCCTGTGCATGGGATGTCTTTTGACAGAAATTCAGCTTTTCTCCAAAGGGATGAGAATTACATGTGCTACTTCACTCAACATGAATGTCCATAATTTGGGCAACCAATGCTGACTCTCTTTTGGCTCCTTTCTGCTCCCATCAGCCCTGCCCAGCCAGCACCTGGCTCACCAACCTACTTCCATGACTGTTCATACACCATCAGCAAAATGAGGGTTGAATTCTGCTTTCAGTCACATCTGAGTAGCTCCCTTGAATGCAATGTGGTGCCCAGGAGAAGCTCAGCATAAGCTGCACCTTGTGGGTCTGTGAATAGGTGCTGGAACCTCCTAGGGAGAGGTCACTGCCCTCCACTGCACTCCTGATCCCTTTGGAGCATTACTTTTCTTCTCTTCCACTAATTCCCACTACAAGCATGGTGTAAACTTCCCTGAGGCCAAAAGTCTCACCATCCACATTTCTGTGGGGTCCCTTCCACATTCATGACTTACTTCTTCAAGGAAGTTCACATTCCTCTGAGCCCACAGTCCTCACAGGCTCGGGTTTAAATAAAGGAGGTTGGGTGAGACCATTTAGGAGCAGAATCTCCTACTAGAAAAGGTGATGTTTTATAAGACACAGCACTTTTCTATAAGCTGATAGTCTGTTTGTATTATGTTTTAGAATCAAAAAGACTCAGAGCTCCCTTAACTGCAGTGGGAGTTATTATGACTGTAAACACAAATCCTTTCTTTTATCCTTCAGATAAATTCCAAGTGCCATCTCAACACTCCTGAGCAAATACCTCTTGCCCTTTCCTGTCTTAATATATTAGCCCTTGAGGGAGGAATCAAAATTTAAACTTCAAGGCCACAGAGGCTCAGGACAACTCAGAGCCTGCCCTGTGAGAGCAAGAGGGAGAACAGTTGCACATTTAATTTTAAGGAAATATTTCTCTCTTCTCTGTCTCTCTCTCCCTTCACCTTCTTTTCCCAAGAAAACTAACATTTCTTTCATTCCTAGATCACATTGGAAGCTGATTTCTTTTCACCTTTGAAAGAATTCACTAGATTATTCCCCATCTGCAGCTTCTTAAAAGCGACTCCTAGACTGAAGTGCTGTTCTCATCAGCACACCCTGTAATTACCGGGAGACAAGAAGCACCCTGCAAAAACTCTGACAGAACAAAATCATTTCACAGTGATTTATTAGGCATGCAGCCATTAATGACTTTGCAAGTGTGGAAAACAAGATGGAAAGGCAGAGCCTGAGCCAACAGTAGCTGTCAGAACATCATTGTCATCTATTGGGTTAGAAATATTTAAGCCATCTGATGTTCAGCCTGGCATCCCAGCATAACACCAAGCCTGGAAACAGCAATAAATTTTGATATTGATGAGTCTCTTCAAAATCACAGAGGTTGACAAAGAAATGGGATAAAGCGTGCAGAGATACTTCTTTGTGTGGCATTGGAAATAAAGAATCCTGATCTCCAAGCACATCATTTTAGTGCATCAACTCTGTTGTCAGGGCTGAAGTACCAGAGGCAAGAGCCACCTCACTGAACTGAAAGGTGTTTTGATATTCATTCACAGATGTTATTTTTGTGCTTATTGTGAAAAAATTTCTTTGTTCTTTTGAATAAAAAGTCACCTTGCCATGTATTTGGGAAAAATCCAAGGAAGTGCCAAGCTCCTGCAATTCCCACCTGCTGCGAGCAGCAGGTGCTTGGCACCTGGCATAGCGAAGCTCTTGAGACAGGTTCTGCCCTCAGTTGTGCTCATGTAAACATAACATAACTTTGCTGGCATTGACTGAACCGTCCCAGATGAAATTCAAAGTAAACAAGAGCAGAATTTCTTTTTTTTTTTTTTTTCAGCACCAGGGGACTACAATGGTAACGTTAACATTAGAACAGATCGATTTTGCAAGATGACAGAAGAACATTCTGATCTCACTGCTGTGAGCTCCTACTCAGCAGACAATTGCATCCCATCTCAGAATAGAGTTTTAAAAATGTTCAAAGCAATGTGCAAGCATTAACTTCTAATGGCTTAAAAAGGAATTTTATAATGCTAATGTCTTCATATTACAGATATGATGCATCTAGAGGGCAAAAGTTTCTATTTAAATCTGTAGCAGCTTTCAAAGATATTTCGACCAGAAATTTCCATTTCGGCATCTCTAATTTCAAGACTTCTGAATATGCTGCTGGGACAGACAGAGGTTGATATGACCTTTACAAAGGCTCCTGCAATTATATTATGGTCCATCTAAACTACTACTTTAATTCAGTCGTGTATTTACAAAGAAAACAACACCCAAACAAGAACACGTTCCATCATTCCAGCCATTCAGCAAACACTCCCCTGCCATGCTACAGAATACAGTGGTGCCTACTTTATTCTTGGCTACTGAACACAAGCTGAGAACAGTGAGGAAAGCCAACCTGCAGGAATTTAATGGTCCACCACCACTCCCAGAAGCACAGGCAGGGCACCGCCCACCTGCGCTGAAGGAGGTTGAGCACAGAAGGAAGGTGAAAATAGAATGTTTCCAGATTTTTTGTATTATGTCTGGTTCTTGCTTGAGAAAGATGTACTTGAGAAATGTCCTAGAGTGTTGCAAGCCACAAACCAGCTTTCTTTAACTGATCCATTTTTTCCCACTGTCACAGACAAACCCAAAAATATAAAAATATGTGGGAGAGGGAAGAAATGCATACAACTTTCTTTTCAGAAATACCTATTATTCCATAATCCTCTAACTTAATTATAGTGTATTTTGCATCATTCACCTTTTTTTTTTCACAATATATATTATTACTTTTTCAATCAGCATTTGTACGTGTCCAATAAATATGTTTTAGGCCAGCCTGCATCACAGCAGTACCTCTCTATCCCATTGCTTTCTCTTTCAGAATTGACTCCTCTCTCTTCTACTCAGACCTTGTTAGTTCTTCTCTTGTCCCTAATTTGAAGATCCAAATGAGCATGAATTACATGCCTCAGCAATAAACATGATCTCACAGAAACACAAAGAAGAGGATGAACAAAATAAAAATTACTGTCTGGTGAAAGCTCCCTTGACAACTACAGCTACACTGATAGGCGCCACTGAAATAATAGGAATGATGCTTCAAAACAACAGCCAAGACAACATTATGAAAGAGAAAAAAACCCAATCTAAACAGATCTTTTCAAATGCAGATTCCTCTGTCAAGTAAGGAGAATGAGAAAAATGTTTTTTTCTTATAGCACAGCCATGTTCAAACTCTGCCAGATTGCAGAAAACCAGCAAAAATGTCAGTACAACCTGAAAGACCATGGGCCCAATAATCCATTTAAGGAATGTCAGAATGAAGCAGAATGGAAGAGAAGGATCATATTTTGAGGATGGAGAGGAAGGATGTAAGGTGTTATTACCAAATCTTGAATTGCTTCTAACTGGGTGAACAACAAAACTTAATGCTGACTTCAGTGCAGCATCAGGCATTTGCAGGCTCAGATCTGAGCCACTACCATTACCCACGTGACAAACTGCACAGCAAAGAGCCAAGAGATTCATAACCATGAAAAATTATGACCCACTACTAAAAATGTTCCATCCAAGACTGAACTAAGGCAACACTCAGGAAGAAGGGTTGTCTATGGACTAGGGAGATGATTAGAAAAAGCATTAGCATTCCTCTGTCAATAATGCCTTAGTGCAAGTGGGCTCCTTAGGCACTGTTTTTTATGTTAGCTTCACACCATAAAAGGAGGAAAATTGTTCTATGTTTTGGTGTGGTCAGAGATATCTAGGGGTCAGTAGGTATGTCAAAAGCACCAGGTGGATCCTGTAAAATCCTAAAACAACCACAGGGTCTCCAAAACTACCTATGGCTCCTCAGCAGGCAGAAAATGCAGCTCCTGGGAGCAGCAGTGGAGATCCAGCTGCACAAGAGTTTCTGGCTAGACTGAGTCAGAGGCGGGGGGGCAGTGGAAAGAGATGGCAGAGACAATATAGCAGGCAGGGTGGGAAGGAATAATGAGCACAGGGTGAGTGGTGCTTTGGTGTGGTGCATTTTATTTGCTGGTATTTTACATCCCTATTGTGAAGTACTACTGGCAACATGGTAAAGTTTATTGCCTAAAATCTTCTGTCACAAATACATAGGCAACACCCATGTTAGCAGAAACAGACCCTTTTCTTCTAGTACTGAATGCACTCAGAGCTCCAGAAGTTTGGCCTGGGCTCTTGGGCTTGCATTCCTCCCCAGAGAAAAATAAAATCTGCAGAAGAGTTATGTATTTTTCCTCCATTTTATTCCACACACTCGAGACACCTAATAAATTTGCTTTGACTTCTTATTCTTTCCTAAAACAAAGGAAAAACTTAGAACCAGAAATATGTTTTTGCTCCTTGGTGGCCTGGCAGAGACACGGGTAGAACTGTTTCCCACTTTTATACAATGAGATTTAAAATTAATTAATAAACAAAAAAAACCCTGAACAATGATAATCAATAAAACAACAGAATGCACAAAAAAGATACAAGGACTTTGTCATTACTTGCCAGAAGCACTGAAACCAAAAGTACATCAGGACTGAGAATAGAAAACTAATAGCTACATAGACCACAAGAACATCCTAATAGTAAAGAAAACCAATAATCTCAGTTTTGAAAGGCATGTAATTCTGAAGACGGAGCCAGTCAGCCTTTCAGTACTCACTGGAGATAGAAACTTTTGATCTGTGGTTATTCTGAATCCATATACTATAATTTCTTGCATGTTACTTTATAGCGGAATATACAAAACAAAACAGAGCTGGTGAACAGACTGCATGGCTCACTAGTCTGTGAATACAACTGCCCTGCTCTTTCGGCAGTGCCCAGACTGCTTGGATCCAAATCTGAGCCAGCTCTGGCTTCCCCAGCCCTGGGAAATTCAGAAGTGGATTAGTCTTCAGGGAGAGGAAAGAGTCAGATTAAACCCCGGTTCAGCCACAGGCAGGGACAGTTCCCGCAGCCAAACCTGTGAATGTTGAGACCAGCGTTTGGGGGTGAAGACACCTTTTGCTAAACCGTGCTGCGAGTCTGCGACAGAACTGGGTGAGACAAACGGAGCCAAATCCACAGCCCAGGGCACAGGGGCACTTGTAGAGGTGGAAGTAAGAGTTACTTTTAAAAGGACAGTGAGGATACTCCTCCGTGCCACGGGCACTGCATCCTCAGCTCCCAGCACTGCCCGGGTGCCAAGACCCCACTCTTCAGCCCACCACAGACGTGGAAGGCTCGCCTGCTGCGGGGGTGCACCCCCAGCCCAGCAAGCCCCAAACTCCAGAGCTCGGCGCAGGAAACACCTCTCCCTGCCTCTCGCTGCGCTCCATGTCAGAGAAAAACATGCCTAAGCCACGCCAGCTGCCGAAGGGGAGGAAGAGCGAGGAGCCACTTACGGGGATGTGCACTCGCAACATGAGTTTCTTCTGGCTGGAGCTTTTCCTGCTGCTGCTGGAGGCATCTTTCTTCTTGTCCATGGCAGTGCTTCCCATGCCTTCACCCAAGCGCGGTGCTGAGCGATGGATCTGGAGAGGGAGGCTTCTCTTCCACCTCTCCCCACCGTCCCACGGGCCGCAGTTACTCCAGACTCCTTATTTTCTTTTTTCTTTTCTTTTTTTTTTTTTCTTTTTTTTTTTTTTTCTTTTCCCTTCCCAATGGCCGTAGGAAATTTGGGGAGGGGGGGCGGTGGGGTAGGCAAGAGGAGTTGGGGGGAGAATGAGAGAAGCCGAGGGAAGGGGAGGAGTTTCTCCAGCTCCGGTCTTTAATCCCAGCAGCGAGGTGTCAGGGGGGACCTCCGCAAGAGCATGTGTTGCCCTTACAGACGCTGCTCCCTTTCTCACTCTTCCGCCCTTTCAAAAATATCCGGAGCATCCTGGGGTGGGGGGGGTGGGGGGGGGAGAAAGTTTCCTTCCCCTCGCCCAGCCCGGCCGCACTCTCACCGAAAGAGAGAGAGAGCGAGATAGAAAAAAAAAAAAAAAAACTACCCCCAAAACACCCAAAGGCCAGAAAACCCCGAAAAGGGGAA